>BJCM01069391.1:0-25068 GCA_018326385.1 Flaveria bidentis
ACATTGGCTTTGACGAGGAGCGTTGCATTTAACATTATGCACGAAACCACGGCTCGTGGTATAATGACGGCTCTGTCAAATATGTATGAAAAGCCGTCTGCTGCTAATAAGGTGTTCTTGATGAGGGAGTTATTCATGACTCGAATGAATGAGGGAACTTCAGTTTTGGAGCATATTAATGATCTCAAATCGATCACATCCAAGTTAGCATCTGTGGGCATAAAGTTTGATAATGAGACTCAAGCTGTAGTATTACTATCTTCTTTGCCGGATAGTTGGCCTGGAACTGTAACGGCTATTACTAGTTTTGTGGGGACCAATGGGTTAACATTTGACGGGGTCCGAAACATTGTGCTAGGTGAGGAAACTCGCCGAAAAAGCACTAGTGGTGGATTATCTTCTGGTTTGCTATATGTTGGCAGGGGTAGGGAAAATAACAGAAGCAGTGGCAGTCGAGGGAGAAGTTCATCTAAAGCTCGGAAAATTGTGAAGTGCTAGAGTTGCGATGAGATTGGGCATGTTAAGAGTCAATGTCCAAAGCGTAAGAAAGGAAAATCTGGTGAAGTAAACACTGCTGCTGAGGATGAAAGTGATGATGACACATTTCTACTCGAGGCTAAAAACAGTGTGGACTCTTGGGTTATGGATTCTGGATCTTCGTTTCACGCGATGCACAACGGGGAGGCGTTGGTGAATCTAAAAGTGGACAACTTTGGGAAGGTACGAATGGCAAATGGTAATATTCTTGATGTTACGGGCGTAGGTGATGTTAATCTATTAACTCCATTGGGAACCTACTGGAACTTGAAGAATGTTAGGGTCATTCCAACATTGAAGAGAAATCTTATCTAAGTTAGTCAACCGGATGAATAGGGACAAAAAGTAAAGTTTGATAAAGGTAAATGGAAAGTAACAAAGGGAAATTTGGTTATTGCTCGGGGAAACAAACGAGGATCATTATACATGGTGGAAGTACCTGCTGAGGAAAATATGAGCGTTCCTCAATACAAAGTTGGGTTCATTGAGTCAAAGGGGCAAAAGAGGGTTCAATTTGCAAGACTGAAACCTGGTGCCAAGGTGATATAAGCTGAGTGGGATTGGAGGTCTAAACCAAGTCAAGGGTTTGGTGACAGTAGGAGCACGGGGCGTGTTTCGGATACAGTCATAACACAAGGTTGGGTTTTGAAGACCACTACTCTGATTGTTAAATTCTCTCCTGTGGATGTCTTGCTAAATGAGGAGAGTGTTGATGATTCTCGGGTTATCTCTAGAGCTAGTGGATCGTGCATACCAGTTGAGATAGAGAATGGGTTGGAGCTCGAGGGAGCTTCAACTGTCCCCTCATGTACTTGATGAGAGGGGGTGCAACTAGGGGTTATAATGAAGTCTTAATGATGAGTAATGAAGCTTGGAAGACTTTGGATATAAAGAATACTGGAGTTACTGGATCTGGGTTACTTGGATGGCGTTTGTAGACTTTTGCAAAGCCTTCAAATGGGAGATTGTTGGGTTGTGAAAGCTTTGGGCCGAATCGGGCTTGGTTCGGGCCTGTTTTGCTGCGAACAGAAAACAAGGGCAACCAGCCCTAAGGCAATTAGGGTTATTTAGTTAATTCTTGGAGCCTAAGTTATTGCCTTAATTACTAACCCTAATCTAGCATTATAAATAGACTCATTGATGTAATTGTATTCTTTGAGCACAATAATAATATAAACCCTAGTTGCAGAGTGGACGTAGGTCACCTAGACCGAACCATTATAATTCTCTCGTGTCTACTCTTTCTTTTGTGCGATTGTGTGTGTTTGTTTGCTTCCGCTGGAACCTACTCTGATTGTGATATCTAACAAATATATACTTGGGGCGACTTTCAACCAATTTTAATTTGTTTCCTTTTTAGCTAATAATTTTTATATTTACCCATTTGACTAAATAGAGGTAAATAAACCCCTAATCGACCATTTCTTAAGTTATTGGGTAAAAAATGCCATTTGTAGATAAAACTCACAATTCAAAAACTATTATGCCAAGCAACTTAACCAAGATACAAGAATGTGCGAAATCACTTAGCTGCGGGCCTGTGGCACCCTCTTGATGAATGATAGCCACAACCCGCATATACCTACTTAAGTTCTGAAAGCATAAACACCCCTAATATAAACTATTCCTTGCATCTCAAAATAATACAACACCAGTATCCCTATTTATCTTTTAGCCCCAAGTTCTTCATAATCAGGCAATCAGCCACATGAAACCAATAACCTTAGATTAAGGTATGTTTTAACTGGAATAAAATGCACAACAAGAACTTACTATGTGCTAATAGAACTCAAAAAAGATAGTATAACCAAATGATATACAAACCTATTAGAAGCCTGAGAGTGAAAATACTGTTTATTAACTTCAAGTTTCAATGATAATCGTGCCATGTGCTGAAGTCATGCTAGAAATCGGACGCAAACAAATTGTTGTCTTTGCCTAACTGATCATAGTCATTGCACATGAATGACGCTCCTTAGTGACATAAACTCAATACAGGGTTCTCTTCAACTAAGTACAACTAACTACTCTTGAGACTTCAATACTTATACCCTCACATACGACAATGTCTCGATTCTCGACCTTTCTTTAATTCTATCACATTAAAGTAATGACACATCTCATTCATGGGTAGGTAGTCACAACCACACACTACATCTCTCACCTTTACAATTACTTTGCCAAAACAATAAAAATTAGTATGAACACATTAAACAAGAAATTAGGAACAACTACAAACAATGCACCTTAGCAACAAACTACTGAGAATTCTACTCTTCAACATACATTAATCAACCATGAAGAAAAGAACAAGTGTTTAAGTGCCATCATAGAATGGGCTTAAGTGAATACCTAAAATCAT
This sequence comes from Flaveria bidentis, assembly GCA_018326385.1. Lineage (NCBI taxonomy): Eukaryota > Viridiplantae > Streptophyta > Magnoliopsida > Asterales > Asteraceae > Flaveria > Flaveria bidentis. The sequence continues at coordinate 2,900 of BJCM01069391.1, forward strand.
GCATATTAAGGTTAACCTAACTACTATAGGCGACAAGATGTCAAGATCAATCTGACAATCATAGGAATACGACATAAAAAAGAAAATTGAAGAGGTTAATTGCTGAAACCCTATGTTCGATCATCGAATTTTGACTTCGGGCTTTAAGATTCAGGAAGCATACATCACAAACACAAATGTAATCAATCAGTAGTGAAGATGTATATATATATTAGGTATATGATCTTACCTGAAAGCTCGAAGAGAATACTGTAGAACCAGTGGCGAAGAGCGAGAGGGGAAATTTCAGATGCGAGAAGATAAAGATTTCAACTTTCTGTACGCTGATGTGCTTCTACGGGTGAAACTACTCGGGAACGGAGCCATAAAGGAACCGAACAAACTCAATATTGTTCTAGTGGATTTGTTCGTGAATTATTTACGAATTCTTACCGAATAATATTTTTCATTTGTGTTTGTTTATTAAGAAATTGAGCATTTGTCTTATGTTTATAAACAAACACGAATGATACTACATGAACACAATGAATACAAATGATCAAATATCTTGATCTATAATTTATAAAAAAAACTAACTTTGGTTACACACAACCTTGTTCTAGCACGTCCATCTAAGTCGTGTTTGCATTGTCATTTGTCGTTATATAATTCGATTTTTTGTTACAATGAATTTGAAAACTATTTTATATTAATTACAATGAATATTATATTTATAATCACTTATTACTTTTAAATTATCTGACGTCTATCCAAAAGTTATAAGAAATTGTTAATTTTGTTAACAAATAATGATTAAGTTATTAATTTTAAATTACCGTTAATAGTTTTTGATTTATTAAAATAAAATTATCTGTCATATTTTCTTTCTAAATAACAATTTACTTTTAATTAATTCTAAAATTCATAACGTTATTCATATTTAGAGTAATGCTTATTTTTAACAATTTTCCATTGATATGATTTTTACCTATGCTTTATAACATTCAATATCATAACACAAACAAAATATTTACATCTTTATGAACAATTAGTTTTTAATTTTAAATATTTATTATGTTGGTTACATATCATTGTTATATACTTTTGTAAATTTTATCAAATTTGTTATTAGTTGATATTATTTTTTTTATTAAACCATTCTACCTTCGTTTGTTTTATTGTGTAATGGTATAACTTTGATCTTATTATATTTATGATAACCTTCTTATTCTTATTCATCTATTCAATATATATATATTACTATGAATTAGTTTACTCATGTGTCATTTTAATTATATGTCAAACGTTTAACGCAGGGTTCAGTAACGAGATATATATTGTTGTTTGATTTATAAATAAAAGGGCGTACACATATGATATGACATCTTTATCTATTAATTGTTTTAAACGTAAAAAAGTTTATTAATATAAACACGGCCAGTAAGAAAATATTATTATATATTTTTTATCTAATGCAGTTGTGACAAAAAGAATTAAAAAAGGATGATAAACGTTCGAGAGAGAATGGGTCCAGAAGCATGTTACTATTCTTATTTTAAAATAAATGATAAATCAAACCAAAAAGTAAATAAATAAATATATCACATTACTCTTCAGTGTTATTAAAATTCTAAATTACGTACACAATATATAATGAAGAGACAATAATATTGTGATTAAAAATGCACTAAAGAAGACACATACACAAGAACTTTTTCCTTATTTACAAAGACACTTCTAATTCTTGATATGTGACATTATTTTACCTTTTTTCTAAGTAACTAAACTTTTGGCTTATGATAACTTACCTAATAGATGGTGGGAAATCTCCATTAAGACTCGAGTTCTCTTCTAACATCAAACACATGGTTTGTAATAACCCTAATTAATAATCTAGAAATCATTACTTCATTTTTGTTGTATGTTGCTTGTGTTGAGGGTGTCTAAGACACTCAACTCGGTTTGGTTGAAACGTTCAAACCCAAAATCATGAACTCCAAAATCCTGACAATCCAATAGCCACGTAGCGCAATCATCCCATGAGGTGAAGGCGCCAACATCGCTATAGAAGTTTTGGGCATCATTTGGTAACTCCCAGGTCATTGTGCCAACTAGAGGAGGCTCATCATCACCTAAGAGGTAGTTTAACAACTTTTCATCTTCACAAAGGCTTTCAAACAATATCTCAGGTTCACCACTCAAAGTCGAACAATTTTCATGTGGTGACGAGCTTGAGTTCTCCTTGGAGCTTACTGTCGTGTTAGTGCTTTCCACCAGCAATGGATGGTGGTTTGTTTCGGACAACGAGGAATGTTCTTCAAGAGAAGATGTCGTCTTGGTGTCTTGATTATCCTTTTGAAGTGGTTCATGAGTGACTGGATCAATTCCTTGTTTTATGAGTTTTTTCTTGATATGAGTGTTCCAATAATTTTTTATCTCGTTATCTGTTCGTCCCGGCAATCTTGATGCAATTTTGGACCACCTAACAAACAAAAAGATTTAAGAAATTTAGGTAACCTTATGTGACATGGTAAATAAGTATGAACCATTTTTTCATTCAATGTACACTATATATCTAATATCAACACAAGTGTTACAAAAGATTTTGCTTATATAAGCGACGAGAAAATCTAATTTGTGTAGAATTTGTGGATATATATGCTACGCAAAAGAATAGATATGTTTGCAGTTCAAATTTAGAGATAAAAATTACTTTAAATCAGAGTAATCAATTCCATATTTTTATGTGTATAATATTTTTTGAACGGTTTATGTTTATTAATATGTCAAAAAAGCATCCATTAGTGAAAAAAGATTATCATTTTCGTTGTACAGATTTTACTTTAAAAGCATTCACAATAGGTTCTTAAAATTTTGTGAGTGAAGTATTTAAATTATATGAATTAGTTGTTAGTGAATGTGAGTAAAGTATAGAGAAAATATTACTGTTCATTTGTAAATTTAAGAAAATATTATTTATAACTTATAATTTTTTATACTTTTTAAAATGGTTAGAGAGAAAAAAGTAATGATAAAGATATAAAATGTATTATTTAACTAAAAGTTAATTTTTTTAATGATTTTTAATATAACCATAATGATATATATTAGAAAAAACCTCTAATATGAATGCTTTAATAACATGAAAAATCAACATCCTTACCGTAAAATAAAAATAGAATAGAATATACTTTGAAAAAGGTCATGAAAAGATAAAAAGGAACATCAAAGGTATCTACTTTCTTTTAAAGAATCCTAAAAAAATATGTGGATTAGTACTTTTATATAATTGATCATTTGTTTATACTAGTTGAAAATATAACCAATAAGAGTTGAACACTGAAATAATTTTTCGTAGCTTAACTATGAAACATGTCGGCCATTAATAAAATTCTAAATATTACCAATAAATTATGTTCCAAAAATTTCTTATCTCATCATTAGTCTTACTTTCAATAAAAAGTAAATGTTTTAGTAACTTCTTCAAATCAAAACTTTTGTATAAACTTTTTTTAACCGTTCATCTTATCTCTCGCTTTTAGCATGGTATTATTATAGTTGTCCCGTGACTTACAGATAATAGACTTTATAAACAACGAAAGAAAAAAAACATAAAAGGTAGTCTTTTTATTATGACGTAATCTCATGTGTATTATTTTTAACAATTTCATTTTTTAAACAATTTGATAGTTCCGTCAAAACCAACTTCAAACCTTAGATTCAAAATCCAAATATAATATTCCTCAATAACTTTATAATAATTTTTGCAAGAAAGATGCACAAATTAATGAATGATACCAAACTTACCTATTGCCAAGACGAGCATGGAGCTCAATAACAAGTTGTTCTTCCGACTCACTGAGTAGACCTCGTTTCAAGTCGGGTCGTAGATAGTTGGTCCACCTGAGGCGACAACTCTTCCCACAACGACGAAGACCAGCAAGCTTAGGGACAGCTCGCCAACAACACTGGCCGTTGGTTAGGATAAAGTTGATGAGTTTATTATCTTCCTCCGCGGTCCACGGGCCTTTCTTCACACCTAGTTTGTCACAACACGGTTGTCTTCCCATCTTTATTAAAAAACCTCCGGCAAAACACAAGAAAAGAGTTGATAACTTTAATATTATCCAAAATGTTTGTAACGTATAAGTCCTTCAACACACACCACCAACCTATATATATAGTTCTTAGAGAGAGATGTATAGATATAGATATATAGAGAGAAGTGGGTCCATCATGATCCATGATAGGAATAGGTGAACGGCAAAATGGCTCGATTGGTGAGTGATGAAGGAAAAAAGGATGGATGTCACACATACACAAAAGGCCACGTATTACCTAATTTCATATTACGCCCTTGTATTTAATAATAGTTATTTGATGAATGGTGATTCAATAAATGATATTATATATACAGAGAAAACTTGTTGTAGAAACAAATTTTTGTCTAACAAGACTAAGAATTTATCATATTTTTCAAAATTATATTGTTTTTTTTAATTTCGGATTGTTTGATTAATTAAATTTTACACTCTCTCTTTAAAAGTTTTTATAGTTTTGATTAAATTTGTATTTTTTGATTAAATTTTGTATTAGTGTTATACTAGGTTAGAGCTCATGTATTACATGGGTGGAATAAATAAAACATATTAAAATCATTAGTTTTATAAATATTTTATTTTTTAGATGTTATTATCCACTGGTGAAATAAAAATATAATGAATATTTAAAAGTTATAACACATAATAAACTAGAAATTTTACTCTATATTAATATGTATTAATAAATTATTAAAATAACTACATTTGTGTTTTAGATGTTTAATAGTTTAGTTTAATTATTTACAATAATTATCATTTAATACGAGAGAGACAAGAATCACAAATATAAAAATATTTTTTTAATATATTTTAGTTAAAAAGAAAAGTCAAATTAATAGTTTTTATAATTTTTGTCTATTTATTACGAGAGAGATGCGAAAAAATAATTCTTTTATATGCTAGAATGATAACACGTGTCTTAAGAAAACATTCTTTTATTATAGCTTATAGATTTAATTTCTATTGTTTATTCTTGAAAACTTGTACCATCGAAATTTGATTTTATAATTAAGGGGAATGATTATAATTAAGAAAAATAATTATCATCTAACTATAAGATAGGCTGATTGCAATGCTATTAGAATGAGTTCAATAAATTTTGTTTGAACTAGTTCAAGGTGGCTAGCCTTTTAAGATGTAATGATATCTGTCTTTATATACAGTGTGGTTTATTCTAAAACATTAGATTATTTCAAGAATTGAACAATAAGAACAAATCTAAATCGACTATTATTTTCAATAACAGTTCATTTAAAACAATAGCTTCTATATAAATGTGTATGATACACACACGTATAACCATTGAAATAGTTATTCTTAGTCAATTGGTCACAGAAACACAAAGATACCAGTTTGTGGGAAAACACCCTACGATTTTTTTCTTTTATTGAATAAAAACCACACTCAAAACTCTTAGATCATGACCCTCTTTTATACTAATCTTAATCTTAATACCTATGAAAAGTCCAGTCAAACATAGTTGAAATGACAGCTCATTCACAGCCAAAACATGAATACTAATACCTTACATATAACTAATTAAATCTTACTAAATAAAACAAACATATCTTTAGACTCTTGATGACTCTCCCCCCTAAACTTCCACATATTACCACAATTAGGATTAAATTCTAACAATCACCCCCTTAATCCTAATGTGGTCTTCCTTCTCTAAAGTAGAATTGGCTCATCATCTTCACAAACTAAGTTGGCCTCCTCATTCTTTAGTTTTGGCTTTGGACACTCATATGCAAAGTGTCTGAACTCTTCACATTGATAGCATTGAACCCATGACTTGTCTCGTTCTCCCATTGTCTCATGTTGATCATTTCTTGAACTGGGTCGATTCTCACGACCCTTTCCTCTTCCCAAACTTTGGCCTCTACCATGACCTCTTCCATCCCAATTAATCCATCTATAACCTTGTTAATAATCACTACCATTTCTTGGTTTAGGATGTTCATCATTACAAGTGAGTATCAATTTACTTTGCATATCTTCAATTTCATCTTAAGATTTTACCCTCTCCTCATAAGCTTTAAGCCGACCCACCACTTCTTCAAATGCCATTTTCTCAATCTCCAAGTATTGCTTAATCGAAGCAACGATTAGCAAATATTTCTTTGGCATGGAATTCAGGAACTTTCTCACCCCTATCTCATCATCAAGTGAAGATCCAAGACTTTTATACTTTGATTGTAGCCCACTAATTTTACCTGCAAATTCATCAATAGTCTTTATTTTAGTTATCTTCATTGCTTCCAACTCACTTCTAAGTGTTTGCAAGCGAGCCTTTTAAACCCTCTCGGCTCCTACATATCTGGCCCGTAATTCATCCCAAACATTCTTCGGATCCTTATGCTTTGACACTTGAAGTAACACATCCTCCGGTAGTGACTGAATTATCAACGCATTCGTCATGTACTTTCTTCTATCATCAATTTCACTTCCTGTCACAGGTTCTATGGCCTCTCGCAGACCATGTGCACCTAAGATGGTCTCCATCATAATTGACCATGAAGTGTAGTTTGTTGTGGTCAATTTTGGACATTGCAAAGTCACATTGCTTGGTTCTCGGTGGGGTAAAACAACTGCTCCTGCACCTTCTGTCATCTTCTTTATGAACTACCTGATCACCTTTTTTTTCACAAAAAAACTCTTTTATGCATAAACAGTTCCTGCAACAATAGCAAAACTCCTCTAATTTACAAACTTCAGCAACAAATCAACATAAACCAATCTGTATCACACAGATACAACAGCAAAAACAATCCGTTTTCACACAGATATACTGAAAAAACTCTGTTTCACATAGATCAGTTTCTCACTTCTTCACACAGATCAACCTTTTTCCCACTTTGATCAATCACAGATCAATTCTTCTCGAACCTTCTTTCACAGCAAAGTTGGTTCAATCTTTCATGGATTGAACAACTTCTTCTCTACACCGGTATCACTCTTTTGTAACCTGTATCACAAAGGTCTTCTTCTACTGCAGTTGCATCACACAACGTGTCTTCAATCGATCTATCACAGATCAATGCTTATCTTCACCCTGTTTTGATTGCTTCTAGCAAACAACTCTCATAACCCTTTAATCTTTCAACAGAAATAAGAGCAGAAACTTCAGAAATCTGGTTTGCACTCTGCTGGTTGTCAACCCTTTTATTAGATCCTTAAAGCAACCTTCATAATTGATCAACAACTGTTTACCAATATATGAACCAATCACAGGTTCATTCTTGGTTTGATGGTGGTCAGTTTTTGTCTTCAACAACCCTGGATCTTTGTTGCTTTGATACCAATTGTTAGCCAATTGGTCACACAAACACAAACACAACAGTGTTTTTTGTGGGAAATCACCCCACGACTCTTTTCTTTTATTGAATAAAAACCACACCCAAAACTCTTTGACCATGACCCTCTTTTATACTAATCCGAACCTTAATACCTATGAAAACTCCACTCAAACACAGCTAGAATGACAGCCTATTCACAGCCAAAACATGAATAGTATTACCTTAAATAAAGCTAATTAAAACTTACTAAATAAAGCAAACCTATCTTTAGACTCTTGACGATTCTCCCCCCACTAAATAAAACAAACCTATCTTTAGACTCTCGACGATTCTCCCCGCTAAACTTCCACATATGACCACAATTAGGATTAACTTCTATCAAATAGTTTTATTCAATGTACTTCTTGTAATAATCATGTATATACTTCTTATGCAACACATACACGTTCAAAATTGGTATACATAGGCATATACATGTTGTTATATAGTATGTACATGTTCAAATTGGCGTATATGATACGCATGTGTAAGTATTTCTAAATACAAATTAATCTAAATATGACACATTTAACAATAATGATGCATTTAGCCAATCTCATACCTACCTTAACAGGGGCGGAAATATGGCAATGGTTATGGGTCAACTGACCCCATTCATTTTTGAGCGGATAGTGTACCGTATAATACCGAAATTTTAAGTGAATCCAAAGTTTTTCAGGTTATGAACCCATAAGTATTATTAATTTCAAAAGATAACTCAACGCTGGTCTTAGCTTGTTGGTCGCGCGCATTAACAGAGGCTCCACGCACACTTTAGGTCGTGAGTTCGAACCTTTCAAGGTTGGGTTAATTTTTTACACTCCTTTTTAATTATAAATTACCATTTACCCTTCAACTATACTTAAACCCTAACCTAAAAAAGTCTCCCCCATAATCGATGCCCACTACTCAACTGAAATTTCACACCCACCCACCAACACCCCAATCGGCATCATCTTCAACCTCCTTTGGTGGCAACTCGACCCTCCCGACTCCAATAGTCGGCGACCTCAGTTCCGGCTCCCACTACGCGGTGACTCCTCCGTTCAAGGTTAGTGTTTTTAACTTTCTTGTCTCTTGAGTAGTTGAGTTAATAATCTAATTTTGTTTCTTTGTTTATTTAATCTTTAATTTTTGTTCAGATTAGAAGATTCAAACCCTAAATTTACATTATTTTTCATTGTTTTTAGTTAATATATGTGAGTGATTTTGACATCTAATTGTGTTCAAGCCCTAATTTTATCTTTTTACCATCAAAGAAATAACACACTTTGTTTGTGTGACTCTTAAGTGTTTTCCTTCAAAGCAGGTTTGTGTCACTCTACTTTGATTATCACAAGTTTATGAATTCCCTCTAAACCTCAAACACCCACTTTTACATATCTCCATATACTTTTAAATAGTATAAAATGACAATTAGTTTGAGAAATAAATGATTTTAATGAAATATATATACATCTTTGTTTTTATATCAATGGAGAAACTGTTGATATAACCTTTTTTATTTCAAAGATACAACTAAATTTCGTGAGGTTTTAAAGGTTTGATAGGTTGCATTAAATTGTTTGTCCAAAACTAAGCTAGAAATGTTTAAAAATGTGATTCGACCTGACCCGACCCGAACCGAACCGAAACTTTTGACATCAGGTTGTTAGGAATCCTAGCATATAAAAAAGTGACCCCATACAAAAAAGGACCTGGTTCCGCCACTGCCTACCTAATATGTTTTTATCACTTTTATTATTAGATGAAATGAAATAGTAAAGTACTAGAAGAATTAGTATCATCAACGGAAAATCAGTTTGCAGTTACACATGGATCTTGTGAAATGTTGTGTTGGTGATCCTTATGGTTTTAAAGAAATGACTAACGAAGCAAATTTCAATTAAAGATTATACAGAGAACGTAGAGTGAATTGCTTATTATCCACTTGAACCTCTATAAATTGGTTTTGTCATCTCTTTCCCTTAACATCTGTACTTATTGCATATCTATATCTTGACTTAACAAAGCAAAAATTAACTATTAATCAAAGAAAAATCTGAGAATGCTATTAACCATCTTATAGTTTTCTACAAAGCTTTGAAGATTGATAAGATAAAGAGAATTTGTTGCGAGAGGTGCAATCAAAACTTTAGTTCTCAATTGCATACCCTTAACTAGGTCTCTCTATGAAAGGGGAAACAACTATGGCAGTTAGATCAGTGTTATTGCATTGCTTCTAGTTGATCATTGATAATGCCATTATTGTCGTTTTGCTCTACATCGACACCGGTAATTTTGCCTTTTACATGTAATTACATGTTGGGGATGCCGGCTTTGAAAACTAGAGGTTTAGAAGTGGTTTCTATAAACAACAAATGACAACGAGAAAAATAAACAATGTGGATGACTAATGATATAGATTTGTCTGCCCCATACAAGTTAACTGCTTTGAGATCACAATCTAAATTACTATAAGGGTGGTTGACTCGTAGTTACCTAAGATGCTAGTAAATGTAGAAAAAAATAATGGATCATTTAATCTGGAGGACAACATGTACATTTTTTGTTGCACAACATGTGACGAAAATTGCTTGAATGCTATTTGGTGCCATATATTTACGTAGAGATTGGTTGTAGCCATAAGAGTGTGGTTTGATAGCTTGTCCATTGGACAAATTTATAGTTTTGTGGAGCTTCAAAACAATTCTAAAATAATTTAGTTAGCAAACCATTATGCCAAATATTTCACATAACAATTTTTAATATTTGTCAAAAGGATAACGAGTCGATGGAGGATTTCATTAGCCACTTTGGTAGGGGTAGCATGCAAATAGTTTATAAAATGGAGCTATTGAGAATATAAGATTTCTTTATGGAGTACACATTAGTGGAAAGGCTTCATGAGAACCTACCTCGTACGAAGAAAAAGCTTATAGATCAAGTGATGAACTTTTGTAATAAGATAGAATGCATTTAACAAAATGAAGAAATTTATCAAAAGACACTTTGTTTCAAAAGCATTATGTGGAAGAAACTATTTTGCAAGCCAAAGAACTTTGGTTTGGAGTAAAGCAAGGTCTTTCCTATACCTAATGACCTAACAAGGACACCCCTCGAGTTAAACAACATGCCAATCTAAGACCAACTCAGTACACGAGCTTGATCAAAATCTCAAGCAAAATTTTAGTAGTTAAAAACTGTTGATTCTTAGTCCTACCCCTAAATAACACATTGATGGTAGTAAGCAAGTTCATATGGGTATTTCGGATATTACTAGGGTAGATGTCAAAACACAGTTATTGTTATACCTTAAAACATGAAATCAAAAGATGAATTAATCAAGGTACGATCCCATCTAGTCAAAGAAGTCAAGGACTTTAGGAAGGTAACCGTGGCATGATATCCACCGATTGATTGGAATTGATTGTTGTAAATACATAATGTGGGAAGTCGTAAGAGCAGTCTGGTTCAAATGAAGAACAAAATGGAGAAGGAAATAACATTCCCACAAATCTAAAGAATTTGACTCATGATAATATCAGCTAGAGTGGTTCGGCATCAGGTTAGACATATCAATATAGATTGAGGAAGCGTCATTGAGATAACATATGCTTAGTGAAAATTGGTGCATGCTTCATTCTTGTTAATAAGTTTTAAAGAGAAGTAGCATAAACTTGAGGACAAATTAAGCTACAGGTAAGGATATGAAATGAAGAAAGACGGAGGACACTAACAATGACATTGTCGGCTATTTAAGCCCATTCGGTTCATAACAAAATCCTGGGGCGGTGAGGCATGTGCGCCTTAGGAACATTTATCTCAACAATTCATGGTCTTGTAACGTCTCGTACTTTGATGTAAATTACCACCTTATGGCCAAAAATAAGAACCTAGGTTAAAGAGGTATGTCAAAGACAACTAGTAATTAGGCATAACTCTTTTGGTACATGAATGAGTGTTTCGACGTGTTTTTGTGGAATTTATCCTTACGTTAACATTTTTTAGAATAAATAGATAATTGTTGGCAATAAGTTACCTGACATGATGAAAGAAAAATTATGGGATATCTTAACAATTAGCATTGATGTGTTTGCTTAGACACCATCACATATCAGAGGATATAAGAATGCATGATAGAGCATATCCTTAACACTTATAAGTCTATAGAACTAATAAGGTAGAAAAAGAGGAGCACATGTTCATAGCCGAGTAGGGAAACCTTAGCTGAGTTAATAATAATTTTTAGGCAAGAATTGTTTGAAAGGTTTGATACAAAACCTACTATGTAAACCTAGTCCTAGTGAAAAGGGAAATTTATGTTGAATATGTACGGCTTTTAAAGATATCAACACTAAATATCTAATTGATGTTAATTGATACCAGGAATGATTTAAATGTGTAAATATGATAATTTTAATGTTTTAAGAATAATAAGGGTAAAATGATCATATTATTACTTTTTTTACTGAAATATGTTAAAAGGTTCGATATATATAATATCTCAAATGTTAGAAATTAGTACATTTAATAAATTTAAGTTGATTGGGTATATATGATATTATGAAAATTTAGAGCATTTATTTAACTATGTTTATAGTAATGAACCACATGACATCTAAATATCAAATACTACTATTGATCAAGTATTGATATTTTAGAGCTACATTGATTTAAATGCGTGATTTTACATTGTTATTATTTTGAAAAGAGTTTACTTTTTTATGTTTTGATTGATAAGTGTTTAGAGCTTAAAGTAGCTTAATTTGAGGCCAAAGAAGCAAAATACAAAAGTTGAAGGACCAAAAGTGCAAATATCAAAAGATATCAAACAAGGAAGGTGGAAGTCATGCCATTAGTTTGGAGTATGTGCATTCAAATTTAAGCAAGTTGGGAACTACATACAATGATCGGTGTATGCTACGCCACGTAGGGCGTACGATACGCCAGTGACCTAACAAACTCTAGATTATGAGGAATTTGAAGCTTATTTAAACCAGATCATGAGATTTTCGAATCATAATTTATCCCTGATGAAATTTAGTGATTTCTGACAGAATTTTGGTGTTCCAATGCTTTCCCATCCTTCCTAAATCATCCATAATCACCATCCAATCAAAGACTAAAAGTATAATGACAAACATGAGAGGGTAGTTTTCTTATAATTGCTTTCGAGTAAACGATTCTTGCTAAGAAAGACAGATGGTATGTCTAGATTATGGTTTGTGTATTGACAATTGATCTTAATTTGAATGTTGTGTTGGTGATCCCTATGATTTTATTTAAAAGGTTCGTTTATAAATAAAGTTACGAGTTTAATTCTCATTTTTGGTTTCCTTGTATCATTAACTTGTTAAGATTTATATGTAATTTGATAAAGATGACTTTGTAACATTATAAAAGAAAGAGTCTTAAAATATTTTTTATTTGTTATTACTTTAATCAAAAGTTAAGATTTTGAATTTATATATAAACCCTAGTTTTACATGTCAATTGTTGATCTTGCGGGATTAGAAACCTAAAAGTAATTAGTTTTTACTTCATTAGTAATGTTGTAGAACCAATTGAGAACAAGAACACGAAATTTTAACAATACAAAGATGATACAAGAAAGAATACTATCAAGAATTACGTGAACAAAATTTACAGATGATATGAGTTATTCAGATCATCTCACTGATTACATCAGGTCCTTACTTATAGTACTAACAAACTATAACGAACACACTAAAAAAATATTGAGAATTTACACTAAGAACCCTAAACTATTTCTTCCGAACAGAAATAACCCTTCGGAAGATACTAAGTATAAACCATAAACTCTTACTTCCGAAGCAAACATAACCTTCGGAAGATATCAACCAAACTTTGGAAGAACTGTGTCAAGCTTTGGAAGAAACTTAACTTCGGAAGTTATCACTTGTTTTGGCTTTTAATACTTCACAATCTCAACCTTAAAATCCAAAACAAAATTTTAACCAACTCCTAATGCATCCAAGCAAAACTTGAATTTCACACCAGGTAGAGATTTTGTAAACACATTTGCTGGATTCTCCAAAGTAGACACACTTTCCACTTTCACCTTCCCATGATTCACCACATCCCTTATGAAGTGTAACTTCACATTAATGTGCTTTGTTCTCTCACGACACATGTTATTATTTGACAATTGGACAACACCTTGGTTATCACAATACACCACTGAGTCCGCAACTTTGATTCCCAACTAAGAAACAAAACCATGTAACCACATAGCTTCCTTGACTCCCTTAGTCAAAGCTATTTACTCAACCTCTGTTGTAGATAATGCCACCAAATGCTGCAACTGGGCTTTCAAACTCACCAAGTTACCCAACACCTGAAATGCATACCCTGTAATAGATCTACCCCTATCCAGGTCTTTGGCAAAATCAGAATCAACATAACCAACAATTCTATCCCTCTTCTCATGTTCACGATACCCAAACACTAAGCCATAGTGTTTAGTACCCTTGAGATACCTCAAGATCTATTTCCCTACCACCCGGTGAGCTTTACCCAGATTTGACAAATACCTGCTGACTAAACTCACAACATAACCAATGTCCGGCCTTGTACATACCATAAAGTACATCAAGCTCCCAACAAGATTGGCATAAGGTACTTTCTCCATGTATCTAACTTCAGCATCTGATGTAGGATAATCAGTGTTTGACAATTTAATTTGAGCACCTATAAGAACAACTACTGACTTCACTTCATTCATCCTATAGTTACTTAGCACCTTATCTAAATAAGACCTTTGAGATAGCTTCAACAACCTGTGTTTTCTATCTCTTTTAATCTCCATACCCAATATCTTCTTGGCTTCACCTAGATCTTTCATATCAAATTCTTACATCAACATCCTTTTAGTAGCTTCTACTTCTTCTAAGTCAGGACAAACCACCAACATGTCATCAACATATAGTAACAAATACACAAATTTGTTTACACTGTATTCTTTAAAAAGACACAACTATCATAGTTGCTCTGGTTTAACCCATTAGTCAACATATGTTCATCAAACCTTTTATATCACTGTCTAGGGGATTGCTTTAGCCTATACAAAGACTTCTTAAGAAGACACACCTTATCTTCCTGTCCCTTAACCTCAAACCCCTCCTGCTGCTTCATATAGATAGTTTCATCCAGCTTCCCATGCAAAAAAGCAGTTTTCACATCCAACTCATGTAGCTCCATATCCATTGAAGCAGTCAATGATAGCATAACCCTGATAGATGAATGCTTCACCACAAGTGAAAATATTTCATTATAATCCACCCTGGTTTCTGTGTAAACCCCTTAGCTACTAGTCTAGCCTTGTACCTAGGAGGTTCTCCTTTAGAATCCCATCTTCCAGTTTAAACAACCACTTACATGACACAGGTTTATGACCCTCAGGTTTATCAAACAGCTCCCATGTCCCATTCTTATAAAGAGATTATGTATTCCTCCATGGCCTTACACCATTTAGATCTTTCTTTCACAGAATTAGTCTCAGGGTATGACAATGGTTCATAGATGCTTTCTTCTTCAGCAGCAACAAAGGCTAATGCAGACAAATCACTCCCCTCTCTATACCTGAGTGGAGGTATCACTTGTCTCCTCTGTCTATCCCTAGCCAACTGGTAATCATCCATACTATCTCCTTGGCTAGTAGAAGTGCCATGATCAACACCTTTATCATTGACACCCTGCTGCTCCACCTCAACCTAAAACACACTCTGACCTTCAACTTTAGACTTCCCCTTTAATTGAATGTCCTTGTAAACAACATCCTCTTGGAAAATCACATCTATACTCACTATCACCCTAGGACTGTCCCATTCTAGCCTCCACAACCTATACCCTTTTACACCATCAGGGTATCTTAGAAAAACACATTTACAGGCCTTAGGTTTCAACTTCCCTTGGCTAACATGAGCATAAGCCAAAGAACCAAACACCTTAAGTTCCCCATAGTCAATCTTTCTCCCTGACCATGCCTTCATAGGTGTCTTCATGTCTAATGCAGCTGATGGAGACCTATTGACTAAGTACGCTGCAGTTGTAACAGCTTCAGCCCAGAACATCTTGGGTAAACTAGAGCTATCCAACATGCACCTTACCTTTTCAAGCAAGGTTCTATTCATCCTTTCAGCCAAACCATTTTGTTGTGGATTCCCAAGCACAATTCTATGTCTTGCAATACCATGAGTCTTACAATACTAATTGAACTCATGATTGTAGAACTCCAACCCATTGTCTGTTCTCAATTTCTTGACCTTTCTTTCAGTTTGAGTTTCCACAAGAACTTTCCATTCCTGAACTTACTTAAGGCATCACTCTTATTCTTTAAGATAACCACCCAAACTCTTCTTGAAAAATCATCAATCAATGTCATAAAATATCTAGCACCACCCAAGGAATCAACCTTAGCAGGACCCCATAAATCGGAATGAATGTAGTCTAACAACCCACTTGTGATATGCTTGGCCCTTGTAAACTTTACCCTTTTGTGTTTACCAAGAATATAAGTTTCATAAAAACCAAAATCACAATTCTTTAACTCAGTCATCACCTATTGCTTCTGCAACTCCACCAGTCCTTAATGACTGATATGACCAAGCCTTTTATGCTATAACATGGCCTTAGAACTACTATCACTTGAGGCTGTTGCTACCTGGGACTCTACGACACCCGTATTATCCAGTAAATAGATATCATTATCCCTTCTACTACCGGACAATACTACCATTGACCCATTAATCACCTTAGTCTTACCATCCCCAAGACTAACATGGTAACCAGACCTCTCCAACAACCCTAAAGATAACAAACTTCTTTTATACTAGGTATAAACCTTACATGATGAAGATCCACTTCCATGTCATTCTTTATCTTTAGAGTCACTACACCATGACCCACAATCTTACAAGGTCTATCATCCCCTAGCTTCACTAATCTAAGATTTTCAAACTTTAGATCTTTAAAGAACTCCTTCATCAGTGTCATATGGAATGAACACCCTGAATCCATCACCCACTCATTCTCCTTGCCACTACTTGTGACAACTAACACATTTGCACTTTCAAACCCATCAGATGAGTCTTCTTGTGCATTGTGTCCTGAATGAGACTTTGATCCACTTGATTCACACTTAGTTCTTTTCAAGTCTGGATAATCATTCTTGAAGTGCTTTTCTGATCCACATGCATAACACCTTCTCTTAAACTTGGATCTTGACTTTGAGACACTTCTCTGCTTGAAGTTTCTTTATTCAAATCTTCCCCTGATTACCAAGCCCTCTCCATCATCTTCTTTATAGTCAGTTCTCTTCTTCAATTCCTTTGAATTGAGAGCTGCCAACACTTCTTCCATGGTAAGAGTATCCCTACCATACATCAATGTATCCACAAAGTGCTCATAGGATGGTGTAAGAGATGTCAAGAATATAATCGCTTGGTCTTCATCATCCAATTCAATCTCAATGTTCTCAAGATCTAATACCAATTTGTTGAATTCGTTAGTATGATCTTTAATTTACTTCCCAGGAGCCCTTTGGAATGTGTACAGACGTTTCTTGAGATACAATTTGTTCGCAAGAGACTTCGTCATGTACAGACTTTCTAATTTTGACCAGACCCCTACAACAGACGCCTCCTTTGATACTTCTCTGAGTACCCGATCCCCCAAGTTCAAGATGATCGAACTATGTGCCGGTTCAAGCATCTCTTTCTTCTCCTTGTCCGACATTGTATTCGGCAACTTAGCTTCTCCGGCCAAGGCATCCACCACTTGTTGATGAACGAGTAATGCCTTTATCTTCAAGCGCCATAACCCAAAGTCGTTCTTCCTGTTGAATTTCTCAACCTCAAACTTTGTTGACACCATCGTTGCCGCCAATTGAACCTTGAATCTCAATCGAGCCTCTAACTAGGCTCTAATACCAATTGTTGTAAAACCAATTGAGAACAAGAACATAGAATTTCAACACTGCAAAGATGATACAAGAAAGAATACTATCAAGAAGATACTAAGTATAAACCATAAACTCTTACTTTCGAAGCAAACATAGCCTTCAAAAGATATCAACCAAACTTTAGAAGAACTGTGTTAAGCTTCGGAAGAAACTTAAATTCGAAAGTTATCACTTGTTTTGGCTTTTAATACTTCACAAGTAAAATAATTTTAAGGTTTGTTGTCGTTTACAATTGTGTTTTTTTATAATCATTTAAAGTTCAAGTTTTTGTTTTAAAGTTCTTTCGTACGTCATTTAAAATCTAGTTAGTTAAACAATTTCCATCAATCTTCTATGGAAACGATCTTATTTACCCTTATACGATAAATATAGTTAAGATTGGTTTATTAACTCTTTTTTGGTCGAGTTTCAACAACCAGATCAGCTATATACTCTAAATTTCATGTGATCAAATAGTGATTGACAATTTAGCAAGGCACAAAACTATATGATATTTACTCGCTACTTTAAAACCACAAAAGTAGAGGACAAAAGCATAAGAAATGTGAATTTTTAAAATTAGGAAACTATAATAAGCATCACTAAAAACTAATAAATTCTAACTTCTAAGTGTGTATGAAAATAGGTTGAAATATGGAGGGTTATAATTGTGGAACCATGAAACAAAATAAGTTCTAGATACATGGCATATATATTTACACCATTAATCAAGTGTTTTATCGGATTCTATTTAATACATACTATCAAAGGTATTATCAAAGGTACATACTATCAAAGGTACGTATGTACTTTAAAGATGCAAATCACACATTAATCAAGTGTTTTATCCCTCCATTGTAATCGTCTAAATTCGAGATATAAGAAATATTATTGTGATCATGTATGTTGCCATCGTCTAAGCACTACATCAACGAAAATAGATATTTTTATAGCATTTAAGGATACAAGTAAATAAAATAATAAATGTGTAGTGCTTGAAATTTAAAAAAATAATTTAAAACTGTAATTGCACTCTTTCGCCACTGCTACGTCACCGCTTTCGTCATTATAAAGTTAACGTTCTTACTACGTAATACGTAAGATTACGATTTCGTGCTTCTCACTTCCGACACATCAATTTGGTCCCAAATCTATTTGATGTCTCTTTTTATTTACCTTTCTCCAAATTTAATTAAAATAATTAAGTTTTTGTAATAATTAATTTTCGATTTCTGTGTCTTCGCGGTTAGAATAATACTTATTTTAACATGATTAGTAGAATTTCAGAGGTATAAACAATTGCGGATCTAAAAATTTATTACTATAGTGTTACTATATTTTAAATGTTTCAATTTATATAAGTGAGCTTTAAAATGTTTGGGTCAATTCAGGTTGGGTAAAGTTGACTATATACTAAAACATGATTCAATAACTGAATAATAGCATCATCAGAATATAAATTAACACATAATATATTTGTGATTTTGAGTTAAAGAAAATTTGTAACACTACATACTGTCTCATTTGTCCAAAAATCCAACCATGAATCGTCATTACCGTTAATCTTAAGTACAAGACTCTAAAGTATTAGGTATAGGTTTTATCATTATTTAGTATTTTAATAGGTATTACCGTATTAGAATTGAGCTTATTTAATTTAATTAATTCTCAAGTTGTATGTGCATTGGATATTTAGTAGGAGTGCACTCATTTATTTAATTAATTAACTCTTGGATTTTTTAATGCTTAAGTTTATATTTTCTTTTTTATTACTAATAGAGTCATCGTTCAAAAAAACATTATTGACACTCAAAAAACGTATACATCTATTTTTATATATTCAAGAAAATTCAAGGTATTCAGGTGACTTCAATGAATTCATACTAGATATGCCCCTAGGTATAAAACAAATTTTAAAGTAGGCTATCTAATTAAAATATTAAAAAAATACGAGATCTGTTTTCTTTATTTTTCATTAAATATCATAACTAAATTTTTGTTATGTACTTTTAATTATCAATTAGTTAATCTGTTACCAATGATACTTAGCTTAACTGCTTAATACGAATTAATCATGACATGTAAATAGTGAAAGGTGATAAGTTCAAGTCTCAATTTAAGCAAAATTCTTAGAGTTGAACCAATGAGGTTTTTTCTGGAATTGGTTTTCACTTGAGGGGCTGGTTGGGGGTGCGGCCCCGGTTGAAAAACGAATAGGTGAGCCAGTTAAGATAACATCTATTTTTCGAATCAACGTCGCACATTTATTTGCCATTAAAAAAGAAAAATTAATTAATTAATTTACTTTATTTAGTGACATTATTAGTCGATCAATGATATTTACTAGTTTTCTGTTGGTAAAACTTTTCCTTTTGTTAGCATACTGAGAAGTGTGAATAAAATCATGTAATTAAAGTTTCTAAACTTTAACGTGTGTTTTTCTTTTGATATCTAAGCGCTCCTAGGCGTGAACGTTATTGGCGGAGCATAGTTGAAACCTTCTCTTTTTTCGTCGGTATTGTTAAATTTTAGTCTGGTGGTGTAAATTTTTGACACGATAGTGTAAACTTTTATATATAACTTGAGTTCGCCCCCTGTAAAAAAATAATTTTGCCCCATCCCCTTACGAGAATGTTCAAGTTTTGCCACTGATGAACGTGGCAAGACTATTAATTATTTGGGTACTAATAAACATAAGTCTCACTTGTATATATTAAAAGTTGAATGTACTAGGGTGCTAAAATTTGTAACATTAAAATGAAAAAAATATTTATGCAATAAGAAAATATAAAAAAACTTAAAGAAAATTAAAAAGACAATAAAAAGTGAATTTGTATGATAGAAACTACAGAAGGATCACCGGCGTGATAATCAATGGCGAATTGACGGATCGTAGTGAATCCATCAATAATATGTTCATGTTAGTGATAAAGTGTTCACCATAGATTGACTATGGAACATATAGATAAATCATTGATATAATTTTTAAACTTTCATTATTAAAAAATAACCTTGAGTTTGTTTTTTTGCGGATGTCCTTGATAAGTTGTTAAAGTCGATCCAAGAGATAGTTCAGTGGTGTATGCTTGTTGTGGATGACATTATGTTAGTTGCTGAGAGTAAACGATGGTGAGCAACTTAAGAAGGCAAAGGTTTAAAGATTTGTTGTTCTAAGACAAAGTACATGTATTGTGACTTTAGTTGAGAAGAGACAATGATGAGACCCAAAACACTATTGAAGGCCAGGTGGTTCCGCATGCAACTAACTTTAAGTATTTAGGATCATTGGTATAGAGAGATGAGGAGATAGATAATAATGTAACCCATCGTATTCAATCTGGCTGGTATAGATAAAGAGTAGCTACTACGGTAGTTGTGATAGTAGATTCCATGTTAGTTAATTAATTAAAGGGCGATCTTTATATGTTTGTGGTTAGACTAGTTATGATATATAGGTAAGATTGTTATGCCATCAAGAAGACTCAAGTGTAAAAACTGGAAGTCATAGGGTGTGAGAGCACGAGGCTGGATTAGATAAAGAATGTGGATATTAGAGAAAGATTAGGGTGGCTAGTATATTAGAAAAGATAAGAGAGGGTAAGTTGAGATGGTTTAGACGTGTTAGGAGGAGACAGAGGTCTGCCATAGTTAGATCCATCGAGGCTATCCATGTAAACGGGAGGAGGAGTAGACATAGTGCAAAATTGTCTTATGATGAGTTTATTACGCACGACTTGAGATATTTTCACCTTTCCGAAGACATGATCGACGATAGAAGTTTGTAAAGATGTAGAGTTAGGTTAACGACTTTTAGGATGATGATGCATGTTTAAATTCTAGAACTAGAAGCTTAGATTTTACACAATCACCCTTGCATATTAATATACGTTTGTGTGCCTATGTGGTATTATAACTATTTTATCATACCTTATGTTTTGTAGTATGTTTTTGTGCTGCTATTTTTATTTCTGATGGTCTCATTGAAATCAACCTTTTTATCCTATACGATAGAGATAAGGTTTGTCTACATTCCACCATCCTAACCTTGCCCAATAATGTTGTTGTTGATGGGACTTACTAGGTATGATTTTTTATTGTTCTTTTTGTAATTAAAACAAAATAAAAATATTATGATTTATTATGTCACACCCCCACCGACCGCGGAATCATCGAGACGGACGAATGTGAAACGATTATTCATAGCACATAGAACTAAATAAGTTGTAATAATATTAAATATCATTTTATTGAATATTACAAGACAATTAGATAAATACAATACAAACAAGATATACACAACAACATAAGACTTTTAATTAACTAAGTCCAAGTCCTATATGAGCACGAAGAAATCATCAAGTAGAAAACCTGAAACATGTTAACGATAAAAGGTCAACATAATGTTGGTGAGATTTCCATAGCTTTTAATACATAAGTATATAAAAGATGGTAATTCATGTTATAAATTAGTGAACAAAGTAACTAGGGATGTAAGACAGATACACAATCAAACCTTGACAGTTTACAAGTTTCCACGTTTACAAGTTTATACGATTAGCTAAGTATACTTGGATTAACCAAGCAGGCTTGTCAAGCCCATAGATCTATAACGTCGCCAGGCTAGCAATAGTTAATGATTGCACATATAATCATCATTACATGGTAATTACAAAGATTAACTAATTACAACATGTAAGTGAATTGCCAAGAGTTTACAAGAATCAAACGAACTTACAAGTGCAATGATTATAAAGTAACATGTTTCACCCCAAAGTGTGAAAATATGAAAAAGGAGTATAGAAATACTCA
>BJCM01069397.1:0-11309 GCA_018326385.1 Flaveria bidentis
ACTCCTTCCCCACGCTTCAGTACACATCTTAGTTGTATATGCATCAAGATCTTTTGGTTGACCAATAGATGATGCAAGTAAACTAAGACCATCATCCGTATAAGCAGCAATTGGAACATCATGAATTTTTACCCAAACCGGAACCGATGTAACCTCCTTCTTCTTTAGAATAGACGTTGGTGTCGAGATTTTAAGAAATAACGGTTGTGACCTGACAATCCACAGACCCTTGTCTAATACCTCCTTTAATCCTTTCTAATCTGCAACCCATACTGCCTCCAGTGTGTCTTCACATAGTATTCAACCACCGGGAATGTCTCTTGATGATCTAAGAAATACCCATAAATGGTATTAGCAAAACGGTCCTGGAATACACGCACAGATTCCTTCGGAAGAACCACATCAACCCCCTCATGCCTCTCATTGTTTTTAATGAACCGGAAATTCACAACTTTAGAAACACCCACCCTCTTTTCATGAGACTCAGTCTTCGCAACCGAGGCGTAAGAGCCCTTACTCTCCACATTGAGTAGTGCAAAAAGCTATTTTAGGGATACCCTTCTCCTTCACCTTTAACTGATGGTAACCAGATCAAAGTTCTATTCTTAAAAACCAACTGGCACCTTGAAGCTGATCGAACAAATCATCTATTCTTGGTAAGGGGTATCGGTTCTTCACCGTCAGCTTGTTCAACTCATGGTAGTCGATGCACATCCTCATACTACCGTCTTTCTTCTTCACGAACAGGACCGAAGCACCCCAAGCACCCCAAGGAGAGATACTCAGTTTGATGAACCCCTTATCAAGAAGCTCTTGCAACTGCTCCTTCATCTCAATCGGAGCCAACCGATATGGTGCCTTGGCAACAGGTTGGGCAACAGGTATCAGATCAATCTAAAACTCGATCTCTCTGTCAGGTGGCACTCCTGATAAGTCCTTCGGGACCACGTCTGGGAAATCACACACAACCGGTACATCAGACAGTTGTGGTGTTGGCGTATCTAGATCCTTTACATAGCCAAGTAGGAACTACATCCATGCCTCATACACTTTTCCGCCACCGCCATCGAAATCACCTTCGGAATCGTCGTGACCCGATCCCCATAAACCGTTACCAAACTCCCGTCAGGCGCTGTCAAACGAATCATCATCTTGCGACACACGATGTTCTCCTCGAAGTCCGCCAACAAATCCATACCAAGAACCAAATAGAAACCACCTAAGGTCATCACAAACGATCTAACAGGAAACTTATGACCCTCAAGTTCCATATCACAGTTCTCTGTCATCTCAGAAATCCTGGTAGACTTACCTATGGCAGCTTCTACATCAAAGGGCACCTCAACACGTCTACTACTAACAGGCAGCTTAGCACAGAAGGCAGCAGAAATAAAACTTTTACTGGCACCCGAATCAAATAACACAAAAGCTAAAGTTTGGTTCACTAGAAACGTACCGGACACAACATCAGGGTCGGTCCTAGCTTCCACCTATGTCATGGTGAATGCCCTGGCGGTCACCCTCGGTCCTTCACCTCCCGGTTTCTTCGCCCCAGAACTCTCAGCCCTTGGCTTCCTACAATCTTTATCCATGTGACCACTTTCTCCATAGTTAAAACACCTCACATTGCCTATCCTGACTACGTCAATATTGCCCACCCTTTGAAGCTTTCGAAGATCTACCTCCGGCCATCACACGCACACTAAAAGATTCAAACAACAACATGGCATTCAAGGGAACAACTCAGTTTATGTCAAGTATAGTGAGTCCCTAATTATAGTGGTCAGTTGTGATTAGCCACTTACTTTACTCTTCATACCCCAAGCATTGCCTATCCTGACTACGTCAATATTTAAATCTACATACAACACATAACCACATACCATGCGCACATAATACCGGTTAAGTTTACGAAAACACCTAATGGCACGCAACTACTCAGATTGGCATCCCATTCCCTTTTCGTCCCATTCTCAGTTTAAGTTAAGGTTTATTTCGAAAATTTACCCATTTCACTTAAACTTTGGCTCTGATACCAACTTGTAAGGCCCTATTCTCGGGACGCTTACAGTTGGATTCTCATCACACATAAAACATATATTTACATTCGTATTTCATAAACATCGTAGCAGAACACTAAAATAATCTTTCATTTCCATATAAATGTGTTTGCAAGTTAATAAAACATTCATTACAAAACAGTTTGTTCGCATTACAATGCAAAAACATTAATCAAAAGAATGCCATCCCAAAAGAGCCGAGTAGCTGCCCGTGCCATCCTCAACAATCATTACCTGCCAACTGGAAACACATCAAATTCAGCGTTGCTGAGTGAGTTCTAGTTTTATAAATAAAACATACTTATCTTTTGTTAAAAACCATACTTCACGTTCATGCGATCATACATCATACATATACAGATAACATCATTATTATCTTCATCATCTATACGTTAACTTTCTTTCTTTCATACATTCTTACTTTGATTCGTTCATTCATTACTTCCAGTGACATGTACATTACCCCGAACAATGTGCACGAAGTGGGTAACTGGGTCTGAGTTATTTCATAGACCTCGAACATTGGGCATGGAGTTGACTCTAGTACCTAGGGCAAGTACATTCACCATTTATATTTTCTCTTCCGTTCCGGATCAATGCCATACGCTATACCCCGAACATTGTGCACGAAGCGGGTAACTGAGCCTGAGGTCTTTCATATACCTCGAACATTGTGCACAAAGCCGACTCTAGCACCTTGGGCAAGTGGCAAGGATCCCATTCATATGGTCAATCATAAAGATTGGACCCCTGTGTGCATCCTTTAGGGTAGCTGACCCGCACACCATTGAGCTAACACCTTCATTGGGTGTGCACCTCCATACATTTGCTTGCAAGCCTTCTTACATTAATTTATTCATTAATGCATGCATTCATTCATCATGTTCCTCATTCTTAATCTTTCGCTTTACGTTACATAATACTTTCGGTTCATTCATTAACATCACACGTAAAGCCACATGAAAGATAAACATACATCGCAATAAGGAACATATCATACACAGACATCAACATCATACGGGGCAACATCATACATACATATCATGCATAAACATGCAACATCATCATCATCGTGCCCTACGTGCACTCTAAGGCCTCAATCTTCATATTACATGCTCTTACAGGAACCTTTACGTCAAAAGTTACATCTACATGTTCCCCTAAAAATCAGAAGTCAAACTGATGCGATTGAACACCCAATCGTGCGAATTGACTAATGCGGATGAACACTTATGCGACTGGACCTTCAATCGCATGACCTCCATGCGACTGGACCTTCAAAGAATGAAACACAATTAATGATTTATCAAATATTGAATTTAAGTGTATTTCTTTAAAACATGTTAATGATTACAAATAAACAATGAATGAATGATATTGAATTGTTGTGTTTGATGTGATGGCAGATAGGGTATTGATTTGTGTGATGTGATGTTTGGTGATTGTAATTGTTGCTTGGATGTTTGCCGTTGAAGTCGTCCCTTGATTTGAAACCTAGGATCCATATATATATATAGACAATGATGTTTCTGTTAAGGAAAGACCAGATCTCTTGGGATTTGAATTGTTTCTTTTAAGGAATCTCTGATTTCTTGGGATTCGCATAACTGACTTGTTGACTTGTTGACTAGTAACACTTGTATTGTTTGAATACAAGAGGTTGGTCTCCGCGGGAATATTGTCTACCGTAGTTGATTGTTCTTCCGTAGGTAACTTGTTCTTCCGCTAGAGATTTGTTGTTCAGCAGGAAACTTGTTCTTCCGTAGGAGTCTTCACTTGAAATTCTCTCATCACTCCAGTTGATGGTTCATCCGCAGATGATCTTCGGATGTTTGTTAATTTTAAGGAACATATCTACAGAAGAACAAAATGTTCATCCGTAGGTGTTTCTTACACTTGGTCAATTTTCATAAATTGACCAAGTATAAGCTTGTACCCGCAAACATGCATAAATCAACATACATATATATGGGTTAATCTATACATTTAATGCATGCATAATAATGAATTACAACCATTCATTACAGATATTAATTCAAGTACTAAGCCTATACAAAGTGGACTAGATCTACTCATCCTAGACCTAACAATACTCCCCCTTAGGCTTAGACACTTGTAATCAGCTCTTCAAAAGTGAAAGTTCTTTCAATCTTGACACCATTCTTTTGTTGAAGTAAGAAACTGCATCCATTTGATCATCATATTTGTATTTGATCTCCATTCTACATATCCTTTTAAGAGTATCAAAGCTCAATCCCAGAATGTCTTCTTCAGTAGTCAAAGTTTCCACCACACATTGGTTATTGACTATTTCCAGCTCATCTTCTTTTGAGATTCTCAGTTTTGTAACATCTTCAATGTTAGTTCCTTTCAGCATCCCAGCATTATATCTTCTTCTTTTGTATGCTTTGGCAGGCAGCTTATCCACAACTTGTATCATATGAATGTATAAGCATAAATCATTCTGAGCTTTTTCCTCTATCAACTTTGAGAAGAATTTATCATGTAAAATGATATGTAGCTTCGATGGAGCATTTTGATCTCCATAGGATCGAAGATTCTTATCTTGTCACCATTCTTACCATCAGCATTACTCAGTAGCACCATTTCTTTTGTTTACTCAACATATCCCCACTCAGTTATGGGAAGAGTGTATTGATTTCCTCCAATGACTTTGATGGCTGCTGTTTTCCTATTAGAACAACCAACTCTCCTTAGGAATTCATCGTCAACTAATAACGAGGAGTTGGTGCCTGATCTTTTCTTTCTCTCTAATCTTCATTTGTACTCATCATACTCTCTTTATGCATCTTTAATCACATGATCTTTGAATTTTGTCTTTAACTTTCCCACCAACATAGAGAAATCTCTTCCCCTTGAGTGAATTCAATAGTTAAACATTATAAGACTTTGCAGATCCTTGATGTCTCTCTCATAAAGCCTAAACACTGCTTCTGTATCATGGAAATATTGAATTCTTCAGGAGGTTGTTGGAGCATATATTGTCATATATAGTGTGACCGTCGCTTGACGAATAGTCTAGGCTTAATGTATTACACCTGATATGTTGTAAGCACATGAAACTGGGTCATTCACAGGAGCATATGCGAATGAGACTCAGTCGTATGACTGAGCCATGCTAATGGACCAGTCGTGCGACTGAGAGATGCGATTGGGACATTTGTAGGACTGAACCATAAGTATGGTCCAGTCGTACTATTGAACCATACACATGGTCCAGTCGTATGATTGAACCATACGCATGGTCCAATCGCACGAATGGGCCCAGTCACATCTAATATGGTTCGAGGCCTATACATACCAGTTTTATTGTAGAGAGGGAGTCTGCCCGGAGCCTAGGGTTTCCGGATGAGAGGGGAGATCATGCTCGATCTCCCCTTGCCCATATTCTTGATTCTTATGTTGTAACGAGCTTGTAATCGTTAGGTTTTATCAATGAAACCAATTTTTAATAGTTCGTGTTATAGTTTTGACTTTCTGTTTTGGTTGTTTATCCTTCCGTCAAGAACACGCTCGGATGTTTACCGATGCAGCCGACTTCACAATTGGTATCAGAGTCGGTTACTGCTGGAATAATCTAAAAATCATTCTAGCAAGCTGAGCTCTTGATTTTTGGATCTAATATTAGATATTGACGTTAAACCCACTTCGTGTTCTTCGTGTTTTTCTTAGATCTTGTTATGTGTGTTGTTTCTATGTTAAAATCGAACTTGAAACCACATTCAGATCACCCTTTCGAATATGATGATGTCTATTTTGTTTCGGTTCATGTAAAATTCGTCAGATGAGGGTTTTGGGCAGCCCTGGCAGCTGCAGATCTGAAAATCTACGTGCAGACCCGTTCATGCGACTGGACCATGCGAATGGACCATTCGTACAACTGGACCATGCTAATGGACCATTCGTGCGACTGGACCAGTCGTATGTTCAATCGTGCGACTGGACTAGTCATATGTTCAATCGATGTATACTCCATTATTTGTCGGACTTCCCATATAGGTGAATGTAGTTGGAACACGAAAAAGAGGAGAGAAGATGTTAGCAATTGATGCTGATTTTGTGGGGTAGTCAGGAGCATCTGACTACTTATGGGCCAATCAAGTTATATTTATCCGCACAGAGAGGATTCTCATTCTTAGGGGGAATCCATGTATTGAAAAATTGAAGACGCAATCAGAAAGTGATGATGTGAGCCGGTTTCTGATGATGAGTCTGAGTGCACGCTGATTTGGTTGAGATTGTCAGCTGTGGATTGGAACCTTCTATCTTTTGCCCAATACACCATATGAAGATGCCAAGAGAGCACAACATTTATATATTGGGATATGCTTAATGTGAGGGGGAATTGTTGCAGGTGTTAATGTTAATCACGTTAGCCAGTGTGAAGATTGAAGCAATGGAAAACTGTTCATGTCATTATCTGGAAAAATCAGTCATATGGGGAATCTTGATGCTATAATGGTGTTCTGCAATGTAAACGAAAGCTATTGTGGCTAAATTAATTTTCAGGGATATTGTAGCAACCTGACAGATCGACAACGTTGGCTAATATGGTTTTCATTTGATTCTATTGGCAACCAGAGCAAAGATTGACCGAAGATTGTAAGAGGTGTTATCTACTATTCGCAAGCAACGTCCAATGGGGAATTTGTTGGAGCATATATTGTTATATATAGTGTGTCCGTCGCTTAACGAATAGTCTAGGCTTAATGTATTACACCTGATATAAACACATGAAACTGGGTCATTCGCAGGAGCATATGCGAATGAGACTCAGTCGTACGACTGAGCCATGATAATGGACTAGTCGTGCGACTGAGAGATGCGATTGGAACATTCGTAAGAGTGAACCATAAGTATGGTCCAATCATACGATTGAACCATACGCATGGTCCAGTCGTACGATTGAACCATACGCATGGTCCAATCGCACGAATGGGCCCAGTCACATCTAATATGGGCCAAGGCCTATATGTACCAGTTTCAATGTGTAGAGAGATGAGCATGGAGAGAAGGAGTCTGCCCGGAGCCTAGGGCTGCCGGATGAGAGGGGAGATCATGCTCGATCTCCCCTTGCTAAGAGTCTTGATTCTTATGTTGTAAAAAGATTGTAATCATTAGGTTTTATTAATGAAACCAATCTTTGATAGTTCGTGTTATAGATTTGACTTTTGGTTTTGGTTGTTTATCCTTCCGTCAGGAACACGCTTGGATGTTTACTGATCCAACCGACTTCACAGAGGTTCTCTTGATAATTGCATAATCCTAGTCTGGATCATATTTCCAGGCCATAATCTTGTTCTCTTGTTCAGAACTAGGAGTTGTGATATGACCATATAGTTCTATGAGAGTTGATTTATGTTCAGTGATTTCTCTAAAAGTTGTCCCTAATGGCCACACTTTGCCAGGAATGATTGCTCTTGGTTCTCTAATCAGTTTGTCTTTGCCTTTGTGCTGATCTTTAGATTCAACTGTTGTAGGATCAGCAGAGAGTTTGCTTTGTTGCTCATATGATGGGTTTGGAGCTTTAGTTCTGAATCTGACTCCAATATTAAGTTCAACAGACATTACATGTTCCATCGTTCTTCTCAGTTCAACAACACTTCTTCCTTTAAGCTCATGAGCCTTGTAATTATGTCCCTAAATCCAACATACCATATTGTACTTGTTGAGTTTAGTAGTGTCACAATGGCCTAGATCTTTCTTGATTTTCTGGATGGCTTGAAATGTTGTAAATGCCTCATAATCACAGTTAGGAATCATAAATCTAGCAAGCTCAAACTCTTTCAATGTGTTCTTCATCTCAGTCATATTCATCCTTTCAACCATGTCATATGGAAATCCATGGTTGATCAGGGTCATAAACATAGCAGATTCAGGCCTTTCTTCCATTATGTCATTTGTTGTCAGACGATCATCAACCTTTAAGACTTCTTGTTATTTGTTAGGCACCACTTCAGTCAATTCCTTCCATTCAACATCACTCTCAGCTTCATCAATAGTAGCTTGCTTTGATGTTGAGATATCCATAGTAGGAGTGTGCTCAGAAGATGTATGCCTTGACCTTTTAGGAGAATCTTCAACATTGATTACTTAAATCTTTGTTGAGCCCAAATACTTCATCTTCCTTGAGCATTGAATGAGTTGCATAGACGATTCAACAGTTTTCTTTAGTTGGTTTGATTCAAGAGCACATATCTTCATCTTCAGCTGATCGATCTCTTTTTCTTTTCTTCTTAACAGAGTTGATTGATCATAGAGAGTGACATTCATTTGATCAATTTTCACTGTTAGTTTCTCATTTTCATCTTTCTCTTTCTTTACTGATTCTTTGAGCTCAGAGTCTTGTTAAAGAAGGACACCAATCACTTCATTATTACACATGGCATCTTCTATTAAGCTTTTGATTGTTCATTCTAGTTGCATTAGTATTTCATCCTTTCCTGCAGTTATTCCTTTCAGCTCCTTAATCCTTTGCTTTCTGAAGTTGGACTTCACTACAACCTTGTTGTACTCTGCCACCAATTAACGTTTGCTTAAAGGGATGTCATCATCACTCAGATCACCTTCAATGTAAGCAAAAACTTCCTCATAGTTCTTTTCTTCTTGAATGTCAGCAATTTCATCTTTAGCCTCCTCAGTATGAGCATCCACACTTACTGAGCTTGAGCATTTATCTTGTGATTGTTCAAGCTTATCATGATGAGATTGTGATTCTAAGTTCATGCTATGCACTACAGGCTCTGTTTGATTGGATGCAACTGGTTCTTCATGATTGGAGTGGAATTCACCCTACGTTCCATGTATCTCATCTAAGGAAAGCTTATCATTAGAACCACCTGATGAGTTGAGTGGAATTCACCTTCCGTTCCATGTATCTCATCTCAAGAAATGTCTGGCAGATAATGATGGAAGAGGTTTCACGACTCAATGGGGACTAGACTGCATATTAGTACGGCTTACCATCCCCAGACGGATGGTCAGTCGGAAAGGACGATCCAGACTTTAGAAGACATGCTACGAGCCTGTGTAATCGACTTTGGAGGAAGCTGGGATGAGCACTTACCGTTGGCGGAATTCTCATTTAATAATAGTTACCATGCCAGCATTGGTATGCCACCCTACGAAATGTTGTACGGTAGGAAGTGCAGAACGCCCGTGTGTTGGGGTGACATAGGACAAAAGGAATTGGGGAGTCTTGAAGTGATTGAGGTCACAACTCAGAAGTTAGATAAGATTAAGGCATTCATGAAAGCTGCAAAGGACCGCCAGAAGTCTCATGTTGATAAGAGGCGTAGGCCGATAGAATTTGAGGTGGGTAACAAGGTTATGCTCACGGTATCGCCCTGGAAAGGGATCATCAGGTTTCAAAAAAGGGGAAAGCTAAGCCCAAGATTCATAGGGCCATTCCGTATTATCGTAAGGGTAGGAGAAGTGGCATACAGATTAGAACTACCTAATGAGTTGAGTGGAATTCACCCTACGTTCCATGTATCTCATCTGAGGAAATGTCTGGCAGATAATGATGTAGTTGTTCCATTAGAAGACATTGAAGTCGATGAACGACTGAATTATCTAGAGTAGCCAGTGGCCACCCTTGATTGGAAGGAGAAGCACTTACGAAATAAAGTGGTTCCACTAGTACGAGTACAATGGAAACACAGAAAAGGATCGTAATCTACGTGGGAGACCGAGGAGGAGATGAGGAAATTTTATCCCCAATTGTTTGACGACTGATAGGTTTCAAGGACAAAACCTAAATAAGTGGGGGAGACTTGTAACACCCCAAAAAGTCAAAACTAGACATTAAGGATAAGGGGCTTAATTATTGAGTATTTAATAAGGTAAGGAAATGGCCATGGGCTAAATTAGGCTTATTGGGTAGTAACCTATGGGATTAAAGGCCCATAATCAGTCCTTAAGCAACAAAATCAGCCTCCATGTGCATCATTTGCAAACCTAGCCACCAAATTCGTAGAGAGAGAAAGTAGAGAGAGAAAGTGAAGGAAACTCAAGATTTGGAGCTTTAGAGGTCAAGGGATTGAAGATCTGGGTGTTGGAGCATCAAAACACAAGAAAGGAGCAACAAATCCACGTAAGAATCGACCTCTAAACCCTTCTGTAGATCAAACCCGGATTCTAGGGTTTTGGTTTTTAAAAGTTGCAAAGAATCGCATAAACGTCACATTTTTACGTATGAAAACATGTATAAAGCTTAGATTTAGCCTCATAAATGATAAACTAAGAAATTGGACGTAAAAAGTTATGATTTTGGGTTAAAAATGGGTTGGTTCGTCAT
This sequence comes from Flaveria bidentis, assembly GCA_018326385.1. Classification (NCBI taxonomy): domain Eukaryota; kingdom Viridiplantae; phylum Streptophyta; class Magnoliopsida; order Asterales; family Asteraceae; genus Flaveria; species Flaveria bidentis. The sequence goes on from BJCM01069397.1 coordinate 10,381, forward strand.
TTCAGCTTGATTTGCGAAACTGTGTATGCATCCGGCGAATTTGCATATTCAATCAGTGAAACTATAAGGACTTCCTGCGAAATTATAGTTTTGCACGTAGTTTTGCAGACATGGTTTTCGAATGAAAGTTGGGCGAAATTGGCAGCGATACTGGCAGCGAAGATGCCAGCGAAACTGCCAGCGAAGGTGCTAGCGCAACTGAAAATTAACCCCTTAGAGTGTTAACTTGTCTGCAGGCTGTGTAGTGTGATACTAGCCTAGAAAGGTTAGTCTAGAAGTTATTCGTGGTATCAAGGTGAGTTCTAAATCCCATATTTATAAGTTTTTCCATGTTTTGGGCTATTATGCATACTAAATTTACGTTTTTAAATGACCAAGATTTTAAGGATTTGTAATAGGAAGAACGATTTTAAGGATTTGTAACCAGCCAGGGGCATTACCCCTTGGACCCCACTAGGGGTTGCTGCCCCTAGGACCCCGCTATCAGGGGCTGCCGCCCTCGAACCCCTGCTGTCCCACAGAGGGTCGGTTATGTTTTATGACGACTAGTACTTGGTATGCTATGTACATAATAAGTTAAGTATTATATATTAAAGTGAAGATGATATTAATAAAAAACGAAACTTAATGAATGTTACCCCCGGGCCCATTTGCTGATGGAAATTCTTGCAAGTACTATGATAGACTTCACTTATGTGAGTCTGATGTATGATGATGGATCCGTATTCATGAGCGGGCTATGTGCCTTGCAGTGTGGATCAACTGTCGGGGGTTAGCTACCGTTTTCATGTGTACCGACAGGGATTGAAATTTGTTGTCGATCAACATCGAGCTCTTGCTTTGTGCAATCTCGTTTATGATGAAAGTGAAAGATAATGAAGGATAATGAAAGATAATGAAAGAATGAAAGATAACGAACATGCTTATTA
>BJCM01069404.1:0-12547 GCA_018326385.1 Flaveria bidentis
GTATACGTGTGTGTATATATATATATATATATATATACGTATATATACGTATATATATATATATACGTATATATATGTATATATACGTATATATATATATATATACGTATATATATATACATATACGTATATATATATATATTTATATATATAGGTATATATATATACATTTATATATATACATATATATGTATAGATATATATATATATATATATACGTATATATATATATATATATATGTGTGTGTGTGTATATATATTTATGTATATATATGTATATATATATATGTATATAAATGTATATATATATATGTATATATATATATGTATATATATATATATGTATATTATAAATACATTAATCATTATAAATTTACAAGCTTAAGCAGCGGAATTATTTTACCAAAAACCATTCATTTCATTAAAAAACTATTGTTGATCAATACACTATTTTCTAACTGAATACAAAAGAATTGTTTAATTTCATTACAAAACAACAACAACAATAGGTATGAATGGATGCCAGTCTTTCCATGCCGAGTAGCTTCACCCACGTGCCATCATCAACAATATTTACCTGCCAATTTATAATGTATAAAAGTCAGCGTTGTTGAGTGAGTTCTAGTTTTAAAAGTAATAAAATACGTTCTGTAAGGTATACATATGAAAATAATGTTTTTATAAGAACTTCATCTCTTTATACGTGAGCATGCATTAACTATACAATCAGGTAATGCTTTTTCTCTTTACTATTTTCCTTGTTTACTTTGTACTCTTTTATCTTTATCTTTCACTGTCTATGTGGACCAATGAGCAATACCCTAAACTATGTGCGTGGGGGAAATGGTGTTGCGCCCTCTGTTCCCACAAGGGGCTCTAAATACTATATACAAGGCTGGCTCAATCACCTAGGGTACGCTTCAAAGGTCCGCCAATCTTAATCGACTGACCCCGTGTGCGTCATAGGGTAGCTAACCAGCATCATAGTTGAGCTAACGACCTCATGGTGGTGCACCTCCTATAAGCATGCAAGACTTGTTAGAATTTTAAATTAGCTTCCACTTCTCTTCTTCATTGTTCTTTCACTTTATTATTAGTAATACTTTACGTTACGATAATAAACACACCACGTAAAGTCACATACTAGTAGTAATTATAATTATAATAATAATAATAAAGAACAATCATAAAGCAATCATAATAATGCATGAAACCCAGCATTAATAAGCCCTAGACAAACCTCGGTCAACACCCTAAAGGCACAGACTCCCAAAAATTTTGTAATAAATTCTAAGTGTTAAGCGCACCAACACTATTTGGGCACATGAGCCCTCTTTGGGCGTTTCATCCCTATGCAGGCGCATCAACCAATACTTAACCGTTTCAACACTTAGGCGCATGAGCAATTTCAGACGCATGGACACTATTCGGGCGTATGGAAATTTAGGCGCTTTGGCCATTCGGGCGTATGGGTACTATTTGGGCGAATGGCCCTACACTTAGTCGTCTGCTTATAAAGTTCTAGGCGCATGAACCATTGTTCAGGCGCATGAGTTACACTTAACATTTCCAAGGCATTTCCAGGCGCATGGGCCTTATTTAGGCGCATGAACAACATAATAACACCTAAGGAACATCATCAAACATGCATAATACATACGGGTATACATACATAAACATTGTAAAATCGTTTTAATACATTTTCAGCCCCAAGAAGAGTTTAAAACAAGTAAAACCGGGGTCTAGAAACTCACCTGGTGCAAATTTGGGTGTATCTTCCTTCTAACCCATTTGCAAATAAGTTCAAACACCTTGAAAACCACAAAACACACACACACGAACACACACAAGCACATACCCGAGACAAAACCCAACACAAATACTTAAAAACATCGAATTCATAGCTTGAATTCAACCTTTTATTCTTCTTCTTCAAACCCGCAAGCTTCCAGCTCTCTCTCTCTCTTGAACCGAAATGTAAAAGGTGATGTGAAAAGAGGGTGGGCGGCCATGCCCACCTTTACACCAACTTCTTTGTACTTTTATCCCCTATTACATTTTTAACCCCTCAACTTGAGTTTATTGATGTCTTCTTCTTTTATTCTTCATTTATTGTTACAAGTCCACCCCCCTTAAATAGGTTTCATCCCCAAAACCTGTTATTCCTCAAACAAATGAGGGTAATGCTACCTCATCTCCTCCTTAGTGTCCCATGTAGATTCGGATCCCTTTCTGTGCTTCCATTGCACATGCACAAGGGGAACCACTTTATTTCTCAGTCTCTTCTCTTTTCTATCGATGATTGCCACTGGTTGCTCCACATAATTGAGCATTTCATCTACTTCGATGTCTTCCAGTGGAACAGTCATGTCTTCATCAGCTAAGCACTTTCTCAGATAAGAAACATGGAATGTCGGGTGAATTCCACCTAACTCATATGGTAACTCTAATTTATAGACCACCTTTCCTACTCGAGCAATGATTCAGAAAGGGCATATATACCTTGGGCTCAACTAGCCCCGCTTCCTGAATCGGATAATACCCTTCCAAGGTGAGACCTTCAACATGACCCGGTCACACACTTGGAACTCAATCTGTCTGTGTCGCTTATTAGTATACGACTTCTGTCTATCTTTGGCTGCCTTCATGAAGGCTTTAATCTTCTCAAGCTTCTCAGTCGTAGCCTCGATTACCTCGACGCTCCCCAATTCCTTCTGACCAATATGACCCTAACAAACGGGTGTTCTGCATCTTGTACAGTATAGCATCTCATAGGGTGGCATACCAATGCTGGCATGATAGCTGTTGTTGTATGAGAATTCGGCTAACAGTAAGTGGTCATCCCAACTTCCCCCAAAATCAATCACACATGCCCGAAGCATGTCTTCCAGTGTCTGAATGGTCCTTTTGGACTAACCATCAGTTTGGGGATGATAAGCCGTGCTAATATGTAACCTCTTCCCCAAGGCGTCGTGGAATTTCTTCCAAAATTTAGATGTAAACCGGGTGTCACGATCGGATACAATAGACACTGGCACACCGTGACGAGTTACAATTCCTTGATGAATAGATCCGCCAACCTCTCAGATCAATATGTCTCGCGGATCGGTAGGAAGTGAGCACTCTTCGTCAGACGGTCGACAATCACTCATATGGCATCGTACCCTTTCAGAGTACGCGATCGCTATGTAATGAAATCCATGGTGATGTGCTCCCACTTCCATTACGGTATATCCAAAGTTTGGATCTTCCAATACGGCTTCTAGTGTTCAGACTTCACCTGTAAGCAAGTAAGGCACTTACTCACATACTCCATCACGTCGCGCTACATACCTGGCCACCAATAATCTTTCATCATATCTTGATACATTTTCGTGGCACTAGGATGAATGGAGTATTGAGTCTTGTGAGCTTCATCCATAATCTTCGCCCGTAGATCCCAAAACGAGGAATCCACACCTGTCCAAATCGGGTTTTAACACCAAGGGTGTTTTCACCCAATTCCCCAACCAGACCTCTCATTCTTTCCGAGTTAAGATGATTTTCTTGCAATGCCTCATCTTGAAACTCTTTAACTTACTTCATCACATCAGAGGTCATGATCAGTTGTTATGTTTTCACCCGAATCGGCTCGGGCCTCTCTTTACGACTAAGGGCATCAGCCACCACGTTAGCCTTCCTCGGATGGTAATGGATCTCACAATCATAGTCCTTTATAAGCTCCAACCATCGTCTCTGTCTCATGTTCAGATCCTTTTTCATGAAGAAGTACTTCAAGCTCTTGTGGGCAGTGAAAATGGTGCACTTCATCCTGTAAAGGTAGTGCCTCCAAATCTTTAGCGCAAAGACCTCCAAGTCATGAGTAGGATATTTAACCTCATGCACCTTCAACTATCAGGATGCATAGGCTATCACCTTACCTCGTTGTAATAACATGCAACCCAACCCCGAGTAGGAAGCATCTAAATAGACCACCAAATCCTCGCTTCCTTCGTGTAATGACAAGATAGGAGCTTGAGTCAACCTCGCCTTCAGTTCATCAAACGCCTTCTCTTGAGCTTGACCCCATATAAATGTTACATCCTTTCGGGTCAACTTGGTCAGTGGAGAAGCGATCTTGGAATAGTCTTGGCTGAATCTTCTGTACTAGCCTGCCAAACCCAAGAAACTACGAATCTCGGATGGCGTCTTTAGAGACTTCCATTGCATCACTGCCTCCACCTTTGCTGGGTCTACCATAATCCCGTCGGGATTTACCACGTGAACTAAGAATTGAACCTTGCGCAACAAGAACACGCACTTGGAGAATTTGGCATACAACTTCTCCCTTCTTAATGTCTCTAACACCTCCCGAATGTGGCCAGCATGCTCTTCTTCGCTCTTCGAGTAGATCAGGATATCATCAATGAACACAATCACTGATCTATCCAACATCGGCCGGCACACTCGATTCATCAAATCCATAAAGGCATGTGGCGCGTTAGTTAGACCAAAAGACATAACGAGGAACTCGTAGTGTCCATAATGCATACAGAAAGCTGTCTTACGAATGTCTTGTTCCTTCACCTTCAATTGATAGTAGCCAGATCGTAGATCAATCCTCGAGAACCAACTGGCACCTTGGAGCTGATCAAACAAGTCATCAATCCTTGGTAACGGGTACCGATTCTTCACCATCAACTTGTTCAACACTCGATAGTCAATGCACATTCTCATACTTCCGTCCTTTTTCTTTACAAACAAAATCAGAGCAGCCCACGGAGAGATACTCGGTCGAATGAATCCCTTATCCATTAACTCCTGCAATTGTCTCATGAGTTCCTTCATCTCAGTCGGAGCTAATCGATATAGTGCTTTGGCAACGGGTTGAGCACCGGGTATCAAATCAATTTGGAACTCAATCTCGCGATCCGGTGGAACGCCAGGTAAGTCTTCTGGGAATATGTCCGGAAAGTTGCATACCACTGGTACATCAGATAATTGCGGTACCGACGCGTCCACATCTTTTACATATGTCAAGTAGGCACTACATCCACATTTCATGCACTTCCCCGCCACCACCATCGAAATCACCTTCGTGATCGTAGTAACGTGATCTCCATAAATCGTAACCAAACTATCATCGGGCGCAACTAGTTGAATCATATTCTTGTGACATACGATGTTTGGTTCATAGGTTGCTAACCAGTCCATCCCTAGTACTACATCAAATCCACATAGGGGCATCACGGGTAACCTAGCAGCAAACCTATGACCTTCTAGTTCTATGGAACAGTCCTCTATCACATCAGTAATTCTAGTGGACTTGCCAATAGCGGATTCTACATCGAATGATTCACTTACATTTGTACTACTAATAGGCAACTTAGCACAGAAAGTAGTGGAAATAAAACTCCTACTAGCACCGGAATCAAACAATACAGAGGCACAAGTTTGGATTACTAGAAACATACCTGACACGACATCGGGATCAGCTCTGGCTTCCTCCCGGGTCATAGTGTAAGTTCTAGCACTTGCCCTCTGCCCTCCTTCCTCCGGCTTCTTCTTCTCTCCAAAACTCTCCGCCCTCGGCTTCTTACAGTCTTTGTTCGTGTGGCCCTCCCCGCCACAGTTATAAGACTTCAGCACCCTACAGTCTCTAGCGATGTGGCCAGGCTTGCCACACCTGAAGCATACATTCATTCACATCCTACACTCACCGGTATGCTCCCTTCCACATCTACCACACTTTTTCACCTCTGATCTTGACGACACCCCACGGTCATCCACCTTCCTCTTCTTGTTATTTGGAGTGAAACCACCACATCCAAACTGCTTCCCATTCCAGTTCTTACCATCCCCATTTATCTTCTTCATTCAATCTACCCGCCAAATCCACTACCGATCGAAAGGTACCTGGTTGAGCAGCTATCAGGTGCATGCGAATGTCAGCCGGTAGTACCTGGATGTACCTCTAGATCTTCCTTGACACCGGCGTCACCTGATCCGGCACCAGCCTCGCCATCTCGTTGAATCTGGTGGTGTACTGCTGGTGGGTCATTGTTCCCGCTTTAAGTTGCAAGAACTCCCTCTCAATTTTATCGAGTTCCCTGTGAGGACAGAATTCCTCAACCACCAACATCTTTAGTTCACTCCACCTCATTCTTCCGATTGTCCTGGTACCCTCAGCTTGGACAATATTGTCCCACCAACACAGCGCTGAATCAACGAAAGAGTGAGTCGCGAACTTCACCTTTTGGTTCTCGCGGCACTCACTGATCTCCAAGATTGCCTCCATCTCTCTCACCCAGCGGTGAGCGGTGACAGCATTGCCATTGCCATTGAAAGTCGGGGGCTTACACCTTTGGAACGCCCCATAACTGCACCGTCCAGTCGCTACTCCCAATACATCATCCTCCTCCTCATCGGACAACACAGTCTTAGGCTCTTGTTGTTCCTCCTCCCTTCTCCTTCCCTTGCCCGTTGATCCCTTTCTATTCTGTTTCTCCTTCCTCTCCTCGCTTCTCATAGCCCAGATGACTTCAGTCACTACAGACGGTAAGACAGTCTGCATGACCTGGTGTACTTCATTAGCAATCGCCTCCCTAGCTGAGGCATTCAAGCTAGCATTCTCATTCTCTTCACTCCGGCCATGAACCTCAGGGTTCTCATGGGTCGTCTCAGGAGCCTTAGCACTACTCCCAGTCACATGTGAACGGCCTCTGCCTCTAGGAGTCTTGGAAGATTTCTGTCCAGCCATCCTCTAACACACTAAATCAAATAGCATTTCCTATACTGAATTAATCAGTATCTAAATCTACTAAGAGCACATAAATCAAATAGCATACGCACATAATACCAGTTAACATTAAGAAAAGACATACCTGATGGCACGTAGCTACTCGGGCAGACATCCTTCATTTGTCCCATTTTCAGTTTAAGTTTAGGTTTTGAAAAATTTATTTAACCCAATTCTCTTAAAGTTTAGCTCTGATACCAACTTGTAAGGCCCCGTTCCCGAAGACCTCACAGTTGGTCATTCACAGCATTAAATACATTAATCATTATAAATTTACAAGCTTAAGCAGTGGAATTATTTTACCAAAAACCATTCTTTTCATTAAAACACTGTTGTTGAGCAATGCACTATTGTTTAACTAAATACAAAAGAATTGTTTAATTGCATTACAAAACAACAACAATAATAGGTATGAGTGGATGTCAGTCTATCCCTACCAAGTAGCTTCACCCTCATGCCATCCTCAATAATATTTACCTGCCAACTGAAAATGTATAAAAGTAAGTGTTGCTGAGTGATTTCTAGTTTTAAAAGTAATAAAATACTTTGTGTAAGGTATACATATGAAAATACTCTTTTTGTGAAAACTTCATCTCTTTATAAGTGAGCATGCATTAACTATACAATGAGGTAATGCTTTTTCTCTTTACTGTATGCCTTGTTTACTCTGTACTCTTTTATCTTTATCTTTCAATGTCTATGTCGACCAATGAGCAATACCCTAAACTATGTGCGAGGGGGAAATGGTGTTGGGCCCTCTGTTCCCACAAGGTGCTCCAAATACTGTATAAAAGGCTGGCCCAGTCACCTAGGGTACGCTACAAAGGTCCGACAATCCTAATTGACTGCCCCCGTGTGCGACATAGGGTTGCTAACCCGCATCATAGTTGAGCTAACGACCTCATGGTCGTGCACCTCCTATAAGCTTGCAAGACTTGTTAACATTTTCAATTAGCTTCCACTTCTCTTCTTCATTGTTATTTCGCTTTATTATTAGTAAACTTTACGTTATGATAATAAACACACCACGTAAAGTCACATACTAATAGTAATAATAATAATAAAAATAATAAAGAACAATCATAAAGCAATCATAATAATACATGAAACCCAACATTAATAAGCCCTAGACAAACCTCAGTCAAAACCCAAAATGCACAAACTCCCAAAAATTTTGTAATAAATTCTAAGTGTTAGGCGCACCAACACTATTTGGGCACATGAGCCCTCTTTGGGCGTTTCATCCCTATGCAGGCGCATCAGCCAATACTTAACCGTTTCAACACTTAGGCGCATGAGCTATTTTAGACGCATGGACACTATTCGGGCGTATGGAAACTTTGGCGCATTGGCCATTCGGGCGTATGGGTACTATTTGGGCGCATGGCCCTACACTTAGTCGTCTACTTATAAAGTTCTAGGCGCATGAACCATTGTTCAGGCGCATGAGTTACACATAACATTTCCAAGGCATTGCGAGGTGCATGGGCCTTATTTAGGCGTATGAACTCTCTGCTTACATGTTTCTATGATATTTTTGAACCCAAACATCAAGCCTAAATGTTCTAAGCTTACCAAGGTCATTCTAAGCATGAACAACATAATAACACCTAAGGAACATCATCAAACATGCATAATACATATGGGTATACATACATAAACATTGTAAAATCATTTTAACACATTTTCAGCCCCAAGAAGAGTTTAAAACAAGTAAAATAGGGGTCTAGAAACTCACCTGGTGCAACTTTGGGTGTATCTTCCTTCTAACCCGTTTGCAAATGAGTTCAAACACCTAGAAACCCACAAAACACAGACACACGATCACACACAACCACATTAGCACATACCTGAGACAAAACCCAACACAAACACTTAAAAACTTCGAATTCTTACCTTGAATTCAACCTCTTCTTCTTCTTCTTCAAACCCACAAGCTTTCGGCTCTCTCTCTCTAGAACCGAAATGAAAAAGGTGATGTGAAAAGAGGGTGGGCGGCCATGCCCACCTTTACACCAACTTCTTTGTGTTTTTATCCCCTTTTACATTTTTAACCCCTCAACTTGAGTTTTATTGATGTTTCCTTCTTTTATTCTTCATTTCATATTCTCCATTTTAAAAGAATAACCGGGTGTTACATATACGTATATATATATATATATATATATATATATATACATATATCTATTTTTAATATATATAGATATACATGTATATATATATACATATATCTATTTTAATATATATATATATACATGTATATATATATACATATATCTACATGTATATACACGGATGGCGTCTTTGGAGACTTCCATTGCATCACCGCCTCCACCTTTGCCGGGTCCACCTAATCCCGTCAGGGTTTACCACATGACCCAAGAATTGAACCTCACGCAACCAGAATGCGCACTTGGAGAACTTATCGTACAACTTCTCCTTCCTCCACGTCTCCAAAACCTCCCGAATATGACCGGCATGCTCAATCTCGCTCTTCAAATAAATCAAGATATCATCAATAAACACAATCACTGATTTATCCAACATCGGCCGACACACCCGATTCATCAGATCCATAAAAGCAGCTGGCGCATTGGTCAAACCAAAAGACATGACCAGAAACTCATAGTGACCATAGCGTGTGGGAAAAGTTGTTTTAGGGATATCCTTCTCCTTCACCTTCAGCTGATGGTAACCAGATCGAAGATCTATCCTTGAAAACCAATTGGCAACCTGAAGCTAATCTAACAAATCATCTATTCTCGGTAAGGGGTATCCGTTCTTCACCGTCAACTTGTTCAGCTCATGGTAGTCAATACACATTCTCATGCTACCATCTTTCATCTTCACAAACAAGACCGGAGCACCCCAAGGAGAGATACTCGGTCTAATGAACCCCTTATCAAGCAGCTCTTGCAACGGCTCCATCAACTCTTTCTTTTCCGTCGGAGCCAACCAATACGGTGCCTTGGCAACAGGTTGGGCACCCGGTATCAGATCAATCTGAAACTCAATCTCTCGGTCTGGTGGCACTCTGATCAATCTTCTGGGAACACGTCTGGAATGTCACACACAACCGGGACATCGAATAGTTGTGGTGTTGTCGTATCCACATCCTTTACATAAGCCAAGTAGGCGCTACATCCACGCCTCATACATTTTCCCGCCACCGCCATTGAGATCACTTTCGGGAACATTGTGACCCCATATCTATAAACAATTACCAAATTCTCGTCAGGCGCTGTCAAACCAATCATCTTCTTGCGACACATAATGTTCACCTCAGAGTCCGCCAACCAATCCATTCCAAGAACCAAATCAAAACCACCTAAGGTCATCACAAATGGTCTAACAGGAAACTTATGACGCTCAAGTTCCACATCACAGTTCTTTATCATCTTGGAAATCCTGGTACACTTTCCTATGGCACTTTCTACATCGAAGGGCGCATCAACACGTCTACTACTAACAGGCAGCTTAGCACAGAAAGCAGCAGAAATAAAACTTTTATTGGCACCCGAATTAAATAACACAGAAGCTAAAGTTTGGTTCACCATAAACATACCAGACACGACATCATGGTCTGTCCTAGCTTCCTCCTATGTCATAATGAATGTCTCGTGCTCACCCTAGGTGCTTCACTCCCTGTCTTCTTTGCCCCGGAAACCTCAACCCTTGGCTTCTTGCAATGCTTACTTATGTGACCCTCTTCACCACAGTTAAAGCACCAGACCTTACGATAGTCCTTTGCCATGTGCCCCGCCTTCCCATATTTGAAGCACAAGTTCGACCCAAACTTACATTCCCCACTATGCTCCCTTCCACACTTGCCACACCTTTTCAAACCCCGCACTCGATATGACCACACGACGGTCATCCACCCGTGCCTTCTTGCTACCCGTCGAGGCATCACCCCAACCAAACATCTTCCCATGCCAGTTTCGATCACCTCCACCTTCCTATCACCTTCAGCCACCACCACCATAGCCCACTCATCATATAATCTCCCTGCTAAATCCACTACCGACCTAAACGTGTTTGGTCGAGCGGCGATCATGTGCCTACGAATATCTACCGGCAAGCCTTGACTATACCTCTTGATTTTTCGAGACAAAGGTGTCACTTGATCCGGCACCAGACGTGCTATCTCATTGAATTTGGTGGTGTACTGTTGGTGTGTCATCGTTCCCGCCTCCAACTGCAGGAACTCTCTCTCAACCTTATCCATCTCCCGGTGAGGACAGAACTCCTTAATCACCAACATCTTCAGCTCAGACCATCTCATCCTCCCAATAGCCCTGCTACCCTCAGCTTAGACAATGTTGTCCCACCAGCATAAAGCCGAGTCCACAAAAGAGTGGGTAGCCAACTTCACTTTTTGGTCCTCCCAGCAGTCACTGATATCAAGAACAACCTCTATTTCCCTCACCCACCGGTGAGCAGCAGCAACAATGCCGTTTCCATCGAAAGTAGGGGGCTTGCATCTCATAAACGCCCCGTAGTTACAGCCTCGTGCCGCCTCCGGCGCAGGCTCTTCTTCTTCCTCCTCTTCATCATCAGAGAGAATTGTTTCCGGCTTTGGTTGCTCCCGTCCTCCCAAGGACTTGTTTCTCTCTTTTCTTTCCCCTTCCCGTACTGACTTGATAACTTCGGTCACTACAGACGGTAGGATCGTCTGCGTGACCTGATGGACTTCTTCAACCACTGCCTCTTTCACTAAGGCCATCAGGTTTGCACTCTAATCACCGCCCTTCGGATGAGGGTTCTCTGGTTCTTCATGAACCACCTTCTCAACTCTGGGTCTTCCTCTTGTGGCCTGTGGCCCAGCACCACATACACCACCATCTCCACCAAAAGAGTCTTTTGAAGATCAACCACCGGCCATTACACGCACACTAAAAGATTCAAACACCAACACGGTCATTCAAGGGAACAACTCAGTTTATGTCAAGTATAGTAAGTCTCTAATTACAGTAGGCAGTTGTGATTACCCACTTACTTTACTCTTCATACCCCAAGCATTACCTGTCCTAACTACATCAGTATTTAAATCTACATACAACACATACCACATACCATGCGCACATAATAACGGTTAACATTACGAAAATACCTGATGTCACGCAGCTACTCAAATTGGCATCCCCTTCCCTTCCGTCACATTCTTAGTAGAAGTTAAGGTTTTTTTTGTAAATTTACCCGTTTCACTTAAACTTTAGCTCTGATACCAACTTGTAAGGCCACGTTCCCAGGACGCTTACAGTTGGATCCTCATCGCATATAAAACATATAACTACATTTGTATTTCATAAAGCATCACAGCGGAAATATTTAAAAATGACATTTCATTTCAATATAATAGCTTTTGCAAAATAATACATCGTTAATCGTTAATAAAATACATCGTTGCATTAGATCACAAAAGCATTATATAAATGGATGCCATACCAAAAGAGCTGAGTAGCCACCTCATGCTATCCTCAGCAATCATTACCTACCAACTGGAAACACATCTAAGCCAGCGTTGCTGAGTGAGTTCGAGTTTTATAAAATAAAACATACTTTTCTTTCGTTAAAAACCGTTCTTTACTTCTGTGATATCCGGTAATTTTCCGTTATCCAACTCCGTTAGTTCCGCTAAGTTTTGCATACACGTGTCGTGAGCACACACTAGTTGTCGTTTAACGTTGGTGACGTAATAATAATTAATCATGTTAAATGGGTGATAATCTAGTTGTTAATGTGATTATGATGTTGTGTTTACGTGTT
>BJCM01069414.1:0-10414 GCA_018326385.1 Flaveria bidentis
AAAATGATTGATTCACCTAAAACATTTCAAGTATAGTACTTGAAGGAGATGATGTTATTGAATGGCACTAAGTCATACGTATTAAGGGTAGTAAACCGTTGTTAGGCGGTATTTACTACTTGCATCAATCTTCTATGAATCTTGTGCAAGTGGGAGATTGTTGGATCTTGTATGCCCAAGACACATACAAGATTGATGTGGTTACTATGTTATGATCCAAGTCTGGTCATACCCAATAACAAGCTATACAAACACCAATAAATGTTTGTTCGTTGATGAGATCATACAAATAAACATTGACACCAATTTAGAAAATAGGTTTTCTGAAACATTGCTTTGTAATAGAACAACATTATATGGATAGTTTGTTCATGAGATATTATTTGTTTCATTACTTAAGTTAGTTAAATAATAACAAATAAAGTGTTTTATTGTTATAAAATTAAAAGGGGTTTTAATTTTATAAAAAAAAACTTATGGTTGAAAGAGTGATTTTATAAAAGTTTCAAGTGGGGGGAAAACCCATTTTTGATGTTGAATTCGGCCGCCCATATGGGCAATGGGAAACCTTTCTTTGTGTTGTTTTTTGCAAGACTTAACTCATTCATTCACTCAACCATAATCCACACTTTCTCTCACACACACTTAAGCAAGAAAACTCTCTCTAGAAGGAAGAGTTTTTGGATTCTACAAGGAAGAAGTGAGCTGAAATTTTCGTTTTAGGTTGCACTTCAAAGAGTTCTTGGCTGAATTTTCGGATTCTTCAAGACAGGTTTAATCTTGGTGCTTCACTACCTAAAAAGTTAGGTGTTTGCTTAAGCTTGTGGGTATACAAGCTTGAGGTCTTCTCCTTTGAAGGCTAGACATTCAAGAACACCATCTTCCTTATCTCTTCCATCTTCAACATATTGTGCAAGAAAGGTTGTTCCTTGTACACCCTATGGTTGTTGTTTTGTTTTGATAGCACACTATTTCACATATATTATTGATCCTTATTCTTGGGTTTTGTTTGTGGTTTAAAATGGTGAAATTTTCAAATTACAAAAAACATGTTAAACCTATATTCCGCTGCGATTTTTCTTGTTTAAATGGTTAAACTAGCTTGGTTTTACATGTGACAAAACCCAATAGAAACGTGTGTTTCAAAAAACCACAACTTCAAGGACTTCTCACATTCATCATCAAACAAGATCAGAAGAGGGTACATCCTTTGCAACAGCTCATAGGATTTTAGGTTGACTCTCTCGAACACCAGAAAGAAATCAATAAAGAGGGATGAATAATTTAGGAAAGCAAGGAGAGCCACAACCCAACCAACCTATGGGAGATATCCCATTACCTGTAGTTCATCCACCTGATGACCCTCCACCTCAACCACCACCTTTGCAAACTCAACCTTAAGGGCCAATCCCTATGAATCAAGGGGTGCAACATCAACCTGCCTATGTTAATTTTCAACCAATGCCTAATGTTGGGATCCATAATCCAACTTTTCAGACTAATAGGGAATGTAGTCATCACAGTCATGAGAAATGGTTTTCAACGAAATATAGCCATCAAACCAACTATGTGGAAGATTGGGTTCAAGATCAAGACGATATGGAAGGTTCAGTTCAACAAAATTTTGAAAATTTTGGGAATTAACTCGCTTATCGAAATCGTCAGCCGAATCACGATCGACATGGTTGTTTACAACAACTTGAATTCCATAATCAAGGAGGGCATCCATTCAACATTATACCAGCTAATCCAGGAGCTCACTAGTATGTACCTGCACTTGGCGTGGATAGTCACTTCCGTACCGCCATTGCCATCAATTCATCTCCCATTGTTCCACCAACACAACAAGGGAGAGCTATTCATGTCAAACACAAATGTTTAGGCATTCTTCCTCACTTTCATGGAATGGAAACCAAAGAACCATACTTGCACATATCTGAATTCGATGCATCTTGTAGCACTACTAGTGGGCAAGATTTTTCATCAGATGAAGTTAAATTGGTTATATTTCAATTTACACTCAAGAATAAATCCAAGCAATGGTTTTTATCTTTGCCATCCGCAAGTATCTACACGTGGGTTTAAACGCAACAACTACTTATGGATGAATACTACACGTCTCAAAGAACAAGTGATGCAAGGTGGGTAATTCAAGGTTTTACACAACACTCAAGGGAACAATTCCATGAAGCTTTTCATTGGTTCAAAGAGATGTTAGGAACTTGTCCATCTCATGGAATAGCTAATTGAGAACTAATATTAGCATTCTATGATGGCCTCTCACTGGAAGATGCAAAAGATGTAAACTCTACAAGTGTGTGCACATTTACTTTAAGTCATGAGAATCATGATTAGAACATCTTAGAAATAATAAGTGTGACATCTAAGAAGCATACACAATCAAGTAGAAGTTCAAGAGGTGAAAATGTAAAGATGGTGAACGATCAAGTTGCTATGGATAGAATTGCAGTTCTGGAATGAGAAATTGGACGCCTTAAAGTCGAGAAACGTGGAGTGGAATATATATCGAATGAGTATGATGTGTTCGAGATGTGAAATGACATTGGCTAAGGAGAAATACATCAAGTTTAAGGCCAAGGAAAAGGAAAAACCTATGACATGAACACTAACACATATCACACTGGTCTTAGAAATCATTATAACATTAGATATGGTAATTTTACTAATCAATTGAATCCTCCGTTTTAGGTACAAAATCAAGGAAATAATTAATACCAAGGCCAACAACAAAATTACAATCAAAGCGGCTATCAAAGGAACAATTACAATCAAAGGAATTACCAACAAGGAGGTCCTTATCGACAAAGGAATCAATATGGATCTTCAACTCACAACGTTTATGATAATGCGATCATAACAATAATTCAGTATATAGCAAAAGATATGAAAGAGTTCAAGCAATTCAAAGAAGTACAAGTGAAGACTAATGAAGTGATTCCTAAACAATTAGGACTACTAGCTAAACAGTTGTTTGGATGAGAAATGGAGAAGCTTCCAAGTGACACAACAAATAATCCTCAACATCAAGTTCAAAAAGTTCTCATGTTGGGTAGGTTAGTATCTTGAGAAGTGGTAAGATTTATGACAACAAAGTCATACCACCACCTATTTATATAGGGAGTGGCGGTCGAGCTTGGCGAAAATAGGGAAAGTGATGGTGATTGGGAACCTGAAACACCAAAAAAAGTAACTTTTCAGGAATCAGATAAGGAAAAATCAAAATCAAACACAATTACATCACAATGAGAGAGGAAGGAGAATAGTCCCATTCCTTACCCCTCATCTTTAAAAGAACCCACCAAACAAAGTCCTAAAAAATGAGGGCCTCAACAAGATGAGGTTTGGAAAATTTTTAAACAAGTTAAAATTAATCTTCCATTATTGGATGCAATTAAGCAAGTCCCAACACGAAATATTTAAAGGATCTATATGCACAGGAAAGGCAACAAAATTTACCAAAACAACTTGATTTTTCTGATAATGTTAATTTTGTGTTATCATTTGTACTTCCACCCAAACTTCAAGATCTAGGAGCACCTTTAATTTCTATTCCAGTTTGTGACTTTAAGATTAATAAGGCACTACTTGATCTTGTAGCAAGTGTTAGTATTTTGCCCGGAAGTTTATATGACCAGTATGAGTTTGGACCATTGTAAAAAGTGGACAATACTATGGTGTTGGCTAATTTATCACTTAAACTTCCGCCTGGAATAGTAATTGGTGTGATAATAAGAGTGGAAGATTTTTATTGTCCTATGGACTTTCTTGTGTTAGACTATACGAGTCTTACAAATGACAAGCAACCTAACATTATTTTGGGAAGACCATTTCTCAAAACAACCTAATGGTTGAACAACTGTATGACTAACATAGTTGACATGGCATTTGGTAGTAGAAGATTGAGACTAAATGTGTTTTCATCTTTTCTAAAACCATATTTACTGATGAATGTTTCATGATAGACATAATTGATGAGTGCCATACTCTGAAAATAAGGATAGCACCATAGAGTTTTGTGTTTTATGTGACAGGGAAGAGGCACATTTAGTATGTTAATTAGAAGCACAAAAACATGAATGGGATGTAACGGCAATACAAGAGGGCAAACCAACTTGGACACACCAATTTGAAAGCCTACCAGAACATATTGATACTCATTTAAAACCTTCTTTAATTTCACCACCACAAGTGGAATTATAAGAATTTCCTAAACATTTGAAATATGCTTTTGTAGGTGATAACAATACTCTACCGGCGATCATTGCATCTAACCTAATGAAGGATCAGGAGAAGTCTTTAATGGAGGTACTAACTGCTCACAAAGCAGCCACTGGGTGGACCATTGCAGATTTGAAAGTAATAAGCCCATTAATTCTGATGCACAAAATCATCACCGAAGAAGGAGCCAAACCATCACATGATACACAAAGAAGATTGAAGCCTAACATGAGAGAAATTTTTAAGAAAGAAGTTCTAAATTGGATTGATGCAGGATTTATTTACCCAATATCTGATAGCACATGGGTAAGTCCAACACAAATAGTTCGATAGAAGACTAGTATTCAAATTGTCAATGATGAAAAAGGTAATGAGGTAGCCACTCGACTAGTAACCGGGTGGCGTATTTGCATTGATTATAGAAAACTAAATACAACTTCTAAGGTTCATTTCCTATTACCATTTATTGATCAGATAACAAAAAAGCTTGGAAGTTAGAAATTTTACTATTTGCTATATGGATATTCTGGTTATAATCCAATTACTATTTATCCCGATGATCAAAAAAAGACCTTGTTTACATTCCTATATGGAACCTTTGCGTTTAGGCGAATACCATTTGTATTATGTAATGCCCTAGCCACCTTTCAAAGGTGCATGATGAGTATCTTTTCACATATGATTGGGGACTCGTTGGAAATCTTCATGGATGACTTTTCTATATTTGGCACATCCTTTTAATTCATGTTTAACTCAATTAACAAAAGTATTAAAAAGGTGTGTTGAAACAAATTTGGTTTTAAGTTAGGAAAAAAACCACTTTATGGTTCAAGAAGGAATTGGTTTAGGTCATGTGATGTCTAGTAGGGGAATTGAGGTAGATCATGCCAAAATTCAAGTAACTTCGACTCTACTACCCGCTACTAGCATAAAAGGTGTACACTTATTCTTAGGGCATGCGGGGTTTTATGGTAGGTTTATAGGGAACTTTATTGTTATTACAAAACCTTTATGTATTATCATTTTAAAAGATGTTCCCTTTGTATTTGATGATGAATGTGTTCAAGTTTTTAATGTGTTGAAACAAAAATTAACTAAAGCCCCAATCTTGCAATCACCAAATTGGTCTTTACCTTTTAAAATTATGTGTGATGCAAGTGATTATGTGGTGGGAGTAGTCTTGGGATAACGGGTGGATAAAAAACCCATGGATATATATTACGCAAGTAAAACTCTTTCTAGTGCACAGTTAAACTATACAACTACAAAAAAAGAGTTACTTGTAGTAGTATATGTGTTACACAAATTTAGATTGTACATTTGGGGAAGTAATGTTATTATTTACTTTGACCATAGTGCAATTCGATTTTGATGGAGAAAAAAGATGCTAAATGAAGGTTAATTAGGTGGATTTTGCTGTTCCATGAATTTAATTGGGAGATTCGTAACAAGAAGGGAAGTGAAAATGTAGTAGTTGATCATTTGTCATGCGTGATACACCAAACCAATGCTCAGAATGAAGAAATTAAGGAAATGTTTCTAGAAGAACAATTATTATATGTTTCCACCATTCCATGGTATGCTAATTTTGGCTGCAGGTACACTTCCTGACCATTGGACAAA
The DNA here is from genome assembly GCA_018326385.1 of Flaveria bidentis. Lineage (NCBI taxonomy): Eukaryota > Viridiplantae > Streptophyta > Magnoliopsida > Asterales > Asteraceae > Flaveria > Flaveria bidentis. The sequence goes on from BJCM01069414.1 coordinate 5,863, forward strand.
GAAGAAAAAGGAACAATTCATAGCCTAAGCAAAGCATTACATATTGGATGAACTAGAGTTATTTTAGTGGGGACTGATAAGATTATCCAATGATGCATACCCGATGATGAGATCCAATCGGTTTTGGGACATTTGCATGCATCTGCATATGGTGGTCACTTTAGTGGCCTAAAAACATGGCATAAAGTATTATCATGTGGACTTTATTGGTCCACACTATTTAAAGACTCATTTGAATTCGCAAAACAATGTTTAAATTGTCAAAAGATGGGCAGTGTCTTCAAATAGAATGAGATGCGCATGTAACCGATTCTTGTATCGATAGTTTCATGTTTGGGGAATCGCTTTCATGGGACCTTTTCCTAATTCAAATGGTAATCTGTATATTTTGGTGGTGGTTGATTATGTGTCCAAATGGATCAAGGCCATCGCCACCAAAACCAACGATCACACTGTCATTTGCAAATTTATTCAAGCAAATATATTCTCACGATTTGGAATCACTCGTGTGATTATGAGTGATGGGGGATCCCATTTCAAATACTTTAAATTTGGAAAATTGCTTCAAAGATATAGATTTGATTATCGGATAGGCACACCATATCACCCTCAAACAAGTGGTCAAGTAGAGGTGTCTAATAGGCAAATTAAGGAAATTATACAAAAAAAACATGTGAGCCGATCATAAGGAAAGTTCTACTAAATTAGATGATGCCTTATGGTTGTATCTGATGGCTTATAAAACTCCTATTAGTACTACACCTTATCACTTGTTCTATGGTAAAGGATGTCATTTACCAGTTGAATTAGCTCATAGATCATTGTGGGTTGCTAAGTATGTTAACATGGGTTATGATGTTGTAGGTAAAACAAGGAACTTTAGCATTTGCGAGTTGGAAGTACTGGGAGACGAAGCTTATGAGTGTGCGTCTGCTTACAAGGACAAAATGAAAGTAGTGCATGATGTAGAGTTGAGAAAAAGACTTTCGAGGAAGGCCAAAAAGTGTGGTTATACAATTCGTGGTTAAAGTTCTTTCTGGGAAACTCAAAAGCAAATGGACAGGTCTGTATCTCATTACACGAGTCAGGAACTATCGGGATATTAAGATTGAGGATTTCGAGGATCATCTTCACCAAGTGGTGAATGGTCATCTTCTAAACCCTAATTGGTAGCCAATGATGTCAATGGTCCATCTCACATATCCGAAAGATTTCTATTGAGCACCTTGCAAAATTTTTCATCCACATAATTGTCCAAGGTAATACGTCCAGCTGAAGACATTAAACTTAGCACTAATGGGAGGCAACCCAAGAACTTTGTGGGTGTGTTCTCTACAAACCCTCACGAGATAATAACTTGTTCACTCGGGTGTACCGAGGGGTTTAAAGGCTTGTTTCATATGCTAAATGCAACCGTGATTCCTACAAAAGTGAGTTAGATTTCTTACTTTAAATTTTCTTTAATTTTTTAGGTTATGCTTATCATGTTTTTAGTCATCTCCCAAGCCCTACCGCTGACATCTACTAGAGGGTTTACCTGAAGTGTGGGGATGTCTAGCTCAAAGGTCATGTATGTCTGTACCATTTATGTGCTTCAAGACGAAGCCTAATTGTGTGTCAGTGGTGGTACTAAGTGGTAAACAAAAAGAAAATTAGCAAAAAAAATCAGCCATTTAGGCGTATGATACGCCAGGGGTGGGTGCATCATACGCTGCCCCTTCAAAAAGTTACTGTTTTTTTCACATATGCCCAACCAGACTCCCCCACATACGTCGAGTGGCGTATCATGCGCTGGGGGTAGGCGTATGATACACCAGTTATGCTTAAAATACGAGATTTTGAAATTTTGACCAATTTTACACCACAAATTCACCAACAAGACCCCATCCATGAATTCCAAACCCCTTTAACTCACTTTTCATCACTTCCATTATATTCTTCTCCAACACCACTTATCCTTTCCCATAAACCCTAACCTTCCACCACCCATAACTTCTTCAATTCTCAACCAAATCAAAAGTTTGTTACATGCATCTTGAGTAATTTTTCGAGGAGAATACAAATTTTTAGTTTTTCAGTTTTCGCAAGGGTTTGCAAGATTTGATAAGTTTAAAATCCTGGTAGATTAGGGATATTTGGCATTCAAGCAAAGTTTGCTACTTTCCCACTTCTAACATATCCAGTTATGTGTTTCATCATTAAACTAAAATTCCGTTCTTTAAAAGTCATTATATGATGAGTTTTATGCGATATCTTTGTGTATGAACATGAATATAATCATATGATGAATTGTTACATTGTTAGAAGTAATAGATGCTTGCATACATGAATTAAGGTAGGTTAAGGATGAAAAGTAGGATCTTGATGATGTTAGGACAACCTGTGATAAAACATGATTGGGATGTTCAAACGTATATGATGTTTGAACAATTGTGAATCAAATGACTAAGTACATGTTTTGGGATAAGATTATGTTTTCAGGATAAGTAATTTCATAATAACATGATGTTAAGTGAACATGACACCAAGGTTGCCTTAACACTCACAAATCTTGAAATAATTGGGGAATTTATCTATTCTGTAGGAATAATGCATCTTGTTTAGAAGCAAGTCAAAGGGTAAGCTACCCGAATCATCAAGGTCTTCTAAGAAACAAAAGAAGCATAGTCAAGTTGATTTGCAACATGAAGATATGACACCCATCAATCATGGCAGGGGGCCAAGACCAAGGTTCACTCGTGTTAAGAAGCTTTCCACCCACAACCAACATTGGCAAAAGGAATTATACATGGGGAAATTTGTGAAAGGCGTGAAGAACATGGATAACATCTTTGTATGTGAACAGGTTATGTTATTAGAATATTTTGAAGTTATGGGTATAGTAGATAAGTTCAGAATATTAGGTTACGAGGTTGCGTTGACATTTCATGATGAAGGCCATAATGATAAGATTCCAAGTAAGGCCATTTTAGATTGGATGTCAACACTGGATAGGGAGGACGGAGATAAGCCACCTCACACAACGGAATTGAGAGGGTGGGTTGGTAAAAGGAGATGGTTATGTCCTTAGAAACCATACAATATGTGGTGAACTTTGACTCATGACTAGTTGATCAATACGAATACCCAATTGAAGCAATCATATGGTACAATGAGTTTGTCTCTCAAGAAGACATAGCAATTTTAGAAGACATGTCTCTGGTCAATACCGCGAGTCGGTTTGTAGATACCCAAATGCATATCATGCCATAGAGATCATCATGTTCAACATCATCGCAAAATTAGGCAAAAAGAACACCAATATGCAAACAGATGTTCATATAATTGTAGATACATGTGTTCCTAGTTTATGAACTTAAATTAAATGTCTTTCATGTCTTACATATATGTAATGAATTGATTCGATGTTATATAATATGTGGTTATTGCTTATCAATGTTTATCTATTTCTTATTATTATTGTTTTGAATATGATTCATATGTTTGAACTTATTATATAGGTTTGAAGGTGTTGTACATAGTTCTTAGTCAATAATGATTGAGAAATATGTTCAAACTTAGTCAGATGAGTCTTCATGCGATTGGACCATACTAATGGACCATACGCATGAATACATCATGCGTATGGACACTGAACCAGGAGACTGGATTAGTCGTACGAATGAGACATAAGATTGACTCAGTGGCAAGACTGAACCTTCAGTCGTGCGTATGGATCAATTGAATGATTCAATCGCACGACTGAACCATGCTAATAGTTCAGTCGTACGATTGGAAACCCTTAACCTATAAATACCACTTAATTCGTTGAAATATGTAACAATCAAATGAATACTTCATAATACACGAACCCTAGCCGTCTAGAACGTCCAAGGAAGCTTGTCCAACTTCATAGATCATTCCTAATCGATCTCTATTCGTTCATAACGTTTAGTTCCAATCTATATCGATCGGGTAAACGTTCTCACTGATTGGATCACCAATCAAATAGGATTCCGCACTATTTGATCTGGTTTCACGCATTATCAGTTAGTATTCCATACGAAAACGTTCCTGACAATAATCCATTCCTTGTTGACAGGAAGGAGGATGCTCTCTTTAAGACAATTGGCGTTAATGAATGTTTGGGATAGCAAAGAGAGTGTAGATAAGAAGATGATTCCTCATTGCCAACTCATTACATCACTTATAAGGGCACAAGGAGTGTTGGGGAAAAATACTCACTATATTGTCAAGCCACACAAGTTCTTCATGTTTGACAAATTCAATAAACTATTTTGGCACTTTAAGAAAACCAACACTCAAGTCATGTTAAAGGCTAACAACACAAAAGAAGTACTTATGGGGAGGAGACCAAGATGGTGTTTGTTTTTTACCAAAACTTCTTCCCCAGCTCTTCATTTGCGTGCACGCAGACGCGGGAAGAGGTCTGCAGAGTGTTTGTTTTTTGGAAGACGTTTCATTAAAAAAATGTCTTCCTGAGGTCTGCATGGAGAAGATGTGGGCCTATGACTTTTGAGATCTTCTAACCTCTTCTCACCTCCCCCCACCT
>BJCM01069416.1:0-10559 GCA_018326385.1 Flaveria bidentis
GGATATGTGGAGAAGACTAAGGAACTGGTGCTTATGAGAAATGAAGATCAGAAGAAAGCTCAAAGCATAAGGCTGTTTGATCCAATTGAAATCAAACTTCTACATCCAAGCTACATTTCATACCTACATGATAAGTTCTTCCCTAAGCTCAAAGATGATCAAGCTCAAAATGATCTCTGCTTGTATTTACATATCATACAAGTCATTAACAAACTGCATGCAAAAGCTTATAAAAGAAGAAGATACGTGGCTGGGATGTTAAAAGGAGCTGATATTAAGGAAGAAACTAAGCTGAGAATGTCAGAACAAGATGAGTTGGAAATAGTCAACAATCAAAGTGTTGTGGAAACCCTGACAATAGAAGAAGACATTCTGGGATTGAGCTTTGACACTCTTAAAAGGATATGCAGAATGAAGATCAAGTACAAATATGATGATCAAAAGGATGCAGTATCTTATTTCAACAAAAAAATGGTGTCAAGAGTAAAGGAACTTTCAGTTTTGCAGAACTGATTAGAAGTATCTAAGCCTAAGGGGGAGTATTGTTAGATCTAGGGTCAATAAATCTAGTCCATTTTGTATATGCTTAGAACTTTAATCAATATTTGTAATGAATACTTGTAATTCATTATTATGTATGCATTAAATATATAGGTTAACCCATATATATGTGTTGATTTATGTATTTTGCAGGTACAACATTATAATTGATGAATTACTGAAATTGACAAAGTGTAAGAAACATCTACGGATGAACATTTTGTTCTTCCGTAGATATGTTTCTTACAAGTAAAATACATACGAAGATCTTCTGTGTATAAACAACCAACTCTGAGGCTGGAAGTGAAGATACCTTCGGAAGAACTAGATAGCTTTGGAAGAACAAAGTATCTGCGGAAGAACAAGATTGCTTTGTAAGAACAAGATTGCTTCGGAAGAACAACATAGCTTCGGAAGAACAAGATTCCTGCGGAAAAACAAACATCTACGGAAGACCATATTCTTGCGGAGTCCAAACACTTGTTTAATAATACAAGTGTTACAAGTCAACAAGACAGTTGTACGAATCCCAAAAGATCCGGTGTTTCCTTAACAGAAATACACGTGCATATATATATGGATCCTAGGTTTCACATCAAGGAGACGACTTGAACGGCAAACACCCAAGCATCAACACAACAAACCAAACATCACAACAAATCACACAAACACAAACCCTAGTAGCCGTCACATCATCAATACATTCAAATCAAATATATATTATTTATTCATTGTTTATTCATCTGTAATCATTAACATATTTTAATGAAATACATTTGAATTATATCTTTGTTTGATTATTAAATGTGTTTTATTTTCATCTTAATTATTAATCATTATTGTTGATGATTATTTATTACAATTAAACAAAGTTAATGTTGATTTGCAAATGTTAACTTGACAATGTCTAATTAACACTGATAATTTCTGATTGTGATATTTGGATTCACACACCAATTATAAAATATTTCATATTTTTTGATGTTTTAAAAGAATCTCTCGTTTATATAAATTTACATACATCTATTAGCCCATATAAAAGTTTCATTTTTTTAACTTTTTATTTTTTACATTTTTGTGAAAGAAATTTGACTTTCAAAGGGTGTCATGACAATTGACCCCTTCTCGTATAAACCACATAAAGTGTTCTTCCAAAGTTGATCGTCAATCTTCATCTTCTTTATCCATTCATTACTTCAGGTTCTATCTGCTATCATCACCCTCTTCCTCTTTATTAACTTGTTTTCTGATCATAATCACACATACTGTATATACAACTACTTTCGATCTTCAATAAACATCTTTTAAAGTTTAATTTTCGTTAATTTAATTGTAAGTTTACCTCTTCATGTGCATATTGTTAGCTTTCTGAAGTTTGATCTTGTAAAATCGGAGATCTTTAAGCTGTTTGGTGTTGTAATTCATCGTTTAGGGTTTCTGGGTTCGCGTTAAATTGGTTTTTTTTTTTGGAGAAATTATCGTTATTAAATGAAGTTTAAATCTTACTTTCGCAAAGCATGTTCCCCCTTTTGATGATTGTCAAGAATAATTAATCGAGTTTAAAGGTGATTCCTTTAGTTTAATATCATTGTTCACGAGAATCTGTGTAGCAAATTAGGGTTCTTGATTCCACAATAATTGCAAGTTTCAGCTAAAAGAAATCCGAATTCAATTTGGGGGTTTTCTTTCTGGTTTCAACTGAATCACTGAAAATGATCGAATCGATTGCTGCGACATCCTTTTTCGGGCATAGTCTGATATTAGGGCATCATTCAAAGAATCGTTCTCCTAAACGAGTTGCAATGAGCCCTAATCCATTGCTTAAGTTTCGGGCGATCAAAGCCCAAGCAATGGAGTTGACTAGAGAGGTGTATGATTTCAAAGAAGATAGATTTCCAAAGAGTTCTAGTTATGAAATTGATACCAAGGTTGAACGAAAACCGGGCCTATGGCCACCTAACAACAAAGCTGATAACCCTTCGTTGCAAAACCCGTTATTAAGACAAGAACGAATGGGTTGTGGTTGGTTAGGTGTTATATTTGAGTGGGAAGGCGTTTTGATAGAAGATAATCTTGATTATGAGAAGCAATCGTGGCTTGTGCTTTCTGAAGAAGAAGGTAAATCCCCACCACCTGCTTTTTTGCTTAGAAGGATTGAAGGCATGAAAAACGAGCAGGCAATGTCAGAAGTTCTTTGTTGGTCAAGAGACCCGGGTCAACTAAAACGAATGTCTTTAAGAAAAGAACAGATTTACCAAGCATTACAAGGTGGGGTTTACCAGTTTCGTGATGGGTCCAAAGAGTTCATAAATGCTTTAACCCGTTACAATATCCCCATGGCTCTAGTGTCGACCCGCCCAAGAAAGAATCTTGAAGAAGCCATAGGTGCGATTGGGATAAACGGGGTTTTCAATGTTATTGTGACTGCAGAAGATGTTTATAGAGGGAAACCGGACCCTGAAATGTTTGCCTATGCAGCTCAGTTGCTGCAGTTTATACCCGAAAGGTGTATTGTGTTTGGTAATTCAAATTTAAGCGTTGAAGCTGCTCACGAGGCTAAAATGAAGTGTGTGGCTGTGGCTAGTAAGCATCCTGTTTATGAGCTAACTGCTGCTGATCTAGTGGTGCGGTGGCTTGATGAGCTGTCGGTTGTTGATTTGAAGAATCTTGCTGATATTGAATCTTCTGAGTTTGGTGCAGAACCAGAAGTGGAAATGGAGTTGGAGGAAGAAGATGATGCATACCATTCTTCAACGGTCGCCGTTAATGATCATGATTTCTGGTAATTTGTTATGAATCTGTACAGTAGTTTTATGTTTGTAATGTTTATATTCGTGGTGAAATTATGCATCTGCAACTTATAGTTTATTAATTTGGAAAATCTAAAGGAAGAAGGACAGTATGCATTAAATTACCAGTTGTATGCGTTATATATAATCTGTATATAAAGATTTGATTTTTCATAGTCCTTGCATCTTGTTTAATCTATGTTTTCCTCTATGATGCACCAAGTGATTAAGTAGATGTGAATCATCAACATTTGAAAACACATTATTGTTGCTACACAAATGATATATCTTTGGCGAAAGCCTAGTAAAACCGACCTTATTTATTTAATAATGTCTCAACAAGAAGAATACATTTTATAATTTGTCGATGTAATGAACTTTATGGAGTCATCTTTGACGGTCTACTGGTGTGAACCAAGATTAATTGTTGGGATTAGATAATCTTATAATTGATGATACAAAACTCGGTTTAATTGTAACTGCTCTGCAATCACGAATGATGTTATGTTACCATGGCTCCAAGTGTAACACTGTTGAAGAGTTGGAAACTACTCTTTGATTGATTATAAAAGTTTTAACTGATTGAGACGTTGCTGGTGTTGGGTGTTGATACTGATAATCCTTAGTTAGAAAGATGTTACAACTGCTATGGAGTTTGTGACTGATGTTAACTTGCAAATGATGCAAGTTACAACTGCTAATTAAGTTCAATGAAGCTCTCACAGTCACAGATCATTTATATTAAGTGGTAAAGTTTCGGTTTTTACAGAAGGAAACTTACTACTACTGGATGACTTCTCACTAACACATTATTTTTAATGCAGTTATAGAATATTATGTCGTCATCATGTGGCGTCAATCAGCAGATATCTATAGATAGAAAAATTTGTTATGTAATTTATACATAAGATTCTTTTTGTGCGTGTGTTCTTGCTGTAATTTGGTAATCAAGTGTTCGAGTAGTATGTGTGAAAGAGAGACGATTAAGAGAGAATCTGTATTCGTCAATTGTAATAGCTAAGATTGATTAGAGATATAATCGATGCTGCATTGTTCTTCAATAAATGTATTTGTGTTCATACTAATTACATATTGATCTTGTTCTTTTGCTGTCATATCACTTTGATATTGTTTAACAAATTGATCCAAACAACTGAGTGAAATGGATGACACTTCCAAGAGGGAAAAATGTTTGGGTGAAAGAAATGTAAATGACATTATCAAGCAACTCATTATATGCTAGATAAATTCAGACATGAGAAATATGTATATTTTAAACTATGGATGATATATATTCAAAAGTTGACTTTTTAAAATTTTAGAGTTTCAAAGTGATTGCCACTAGAATAACTCATTGGAGTTTATTGTTAGTTATTTTAATTTTGATGTGGTTAATAATTTGAGAGGTTTATAAAGTTACTTAATGTTTTTTTTAAAATAAATATGATATAAGAAACTTTTACCCGAATAATCTAAGGTGGGTGTCAATTATCATTTTTTTGGCATAAAATAATTCATATATACAAAGGTGCCCTTATAAAATGCTTGTGGTTGTTATATACATCCTAATATCTCCCTGAAAATGATGTAGGAAGGTGAAAACAGCCAAATAAATTATTATCATCATTTATTTGAATCCTAATAAGTGATTAGTTGGAATGATGTGAGAGGTGGGTGCCTTAAATTCAACAAAGTTTTAAATATATATCAAAAATTAGTTTTCTAACATATCTTTTTAGTAAAATACATTATAATAATGGGGAATGCATAACCAAACCATACAAATTTTCTAATTTTTTGTCTCATAGAATATCAAATTTGTGACTTCTACACTAAACTTGTCGATTTCAAATTTATAAAAGTGGATTGACATAAACTCGGACACTCGGTGATGATATGGTGGACAAGAATTCTTCGGCTCAAATCCATTTTCCCCCCGGACTTGTTAGACTTGAGTCATTCATGTTTGGACATTTAGAACTTAAGTCTGGTTATGAGCGATATATCGTCACAAATACCATGTGGATTTGAATCTATAGAAAAAAAAACAGAAAAGGGTGATATTCTTGGTTTTGTTTTGTTAGAAAATCTATATTTTTTAAATATTCTAAAACTGTTTTAATTAAGTTATATAAATAGTGTTTAATTTAATGATGGGTGCCAAAATAGAACCGACAGCTTACCTCTTGATTATTGCCTTAGTTCTTGATGACATCGACTCTCCTTCATTGAAAACGTTATTTCAACAACAAGATGGTTCCTTGTATCTACTCATTTTATGGCTTAATTACTTATTTGCCCTCTACTAAATTCATCAAGTTGAGTTTTGTTTATATATTTCTAACAATTTAAAACTACTCAATTATTTAACTAAAATTAAAAAAAATGTTTTTTTATAAATGTTAACTGTTTTTTATTCTTTTACTTGTCCTGTTGTAGGTTGAAATGGATCTAGCATTTCAAAGTTCTAATGTATACTACAATATTAAGATAAACCAAAGATGAACTGAGGTCGAAACATTCATGAAACACCTTTACCCGATTAAATGAGTTTGTATCAAGATGACAAGTTCCATCAAGTGCTCAACATGGTTATATATATAGAAGGGTTTTTTAACGTCTCATGTCTAGCGGACCAGTCTCATGTCTAGCGGACCAATCTAGTCCAATTCAGAACTCACTTCATCAATATAAGTTTACTAGATTGGGGAGATGAGACACCCAAGATATATAAATATGGGGAGATCATGTGTTCTAGTCTCACTTTAAGTAAAAACACTCAGGGTTAAGTCAGAGAGTTTCTCAGTTTTGGGTTTTCTCCGAAGGAGGTTAGGGGTACGGTTTCAGCTAAAAAACAGATAGATAAATCTGATTAAGATAACACTTATCTTACTAAGCAGGGTTATACATTTGTAGTGCCATACAAAAATAATAATAGTAATAAAAGCCTTAAAATACAAAAAATAAAATATATTTTATTATACTATCTATTAAAAAGCAAAAATTAGTGACCAATGAGGATGTATCGAATGACTTTGGTTTCAATATATAGTATTAAGTAATAACCACGAAAAAAATCACCGTTAGAGTATGAGAACACCATCACCAATAACTATATGAAATATATATGGTTAACAAAAAAACACTAGCGCGTCGCATGGCACGTGATTAATTACTAATTTGTATATTGTATGAACTCTAATGAATTAAAATAAAACAAATAAAATTTAGTAATTAACAAAGATGGTGATAACGAAGGGTAAAATTGGTAATTTGAAATGAAGTAGGCCACTTGAGATAACATTATGCATCTTGGCACCTTGCTCACATGTACAACTCATAATATCTTGATTTGATTTTGTTATTTCTTTTAAAAAACATATTCACATGCAATTATTAAGTCTATTTCTCTCTAATAATTCTTATTTCAATATTCAATACATAATAAAACAAAAGTCACCATCAAAGTCTTCACTTGTTTATCCTACAAAAACCTATCTCCATTCATCCCAAACCAATTAGTTCCATCTCACAACTTAAAAAGAAGATATTAATTTTGAACAAAATGAGAGAAATTCTACACATTCAAGCCGGACAATGTGGAAATCAAATCGGTGCTAAATTTTGGGAGGTTGTTTGTGATGAACATGGAATCGACGCCAGCGGAAAATACAACGGTAACACTCATGTTCAACTAGAGAGGGTGAACGTGTACTATAATGAGGCAAGTGGTGGAAGATATGTCCCGAGGGCAGTGTTGGTTGATCTTGAGCCAGGTACAATGGATAGTCTTCGCGCCGGGCCATATGGAAAAATTTTCAGACCCGATAACTTCATTTTTGGCCAAAATGGCGCGGGTAACAATTGGGCTAAGGGGCATTACACTGAAGGCGCCGAGTTAGTTGATGCGGTGCTTGATGTTGTTCGTAAAGAAGCCGAGAATTGTGATTGCCTACAAGGTATGATCATTACATATATACTATGTAACAATTATTAATTAACTCCTTACTTACTTTATGGATGTTAGTACGTTAAAAATGTCACGTTGTTACAGGATTTCAAGTGTGTCATTCACTTGGAGGGGGTACGGGATCTGGTATGGGAACCTTACTAATATCCAAGATCCGAGAGGAATATCCTGACAGGATGATGTTAACTTTTTCCGTCTTTCCATCACCCAAGGTGTCGGATACGGTTGTTGAGCCGTATAACGCCACCCTTTCCGTCCACCAACTAGTTGAAAACGCCGACGAGTGTATGGTTCTCGATAACGAAGCCTTGTACGATATTTGCTTCCGAACCCTCAAGCTCACCAACCCAAGTTGTAAGTACCTCAAAAACACAAATCCCCTAATATTTCTATATTCATAGCATTCTTATTTTTAACCAATTAGATCTACAACACCATATTTATTAATTGTTATATTCTATATGTACTATTGTGGTTTAAATGTTTAATTAAGGTTTACAATATTCAATGTAATATAATATAATGTAATGTAATGTTTAAATGCAGTTGGTGACTTGAACCACCTGATATCTACTACCATGAGCGGAGTCACTTGTTGCCTCCGCTTCCCGGGCCAACTGAACTCCGACCTCCGTAAGCTCGCGGTGAACCTAATCCCGTTCCCGCGGCTCCACTTCTTCATGGTCGGGTTCGCCCCGCTAACCTCCCGCGGATCCCAACAATACCGAGCCTTAACCATCCCCGAACTCACCCAACAAATGTGGGACGCGAAGAACATGATGTGCGCGGCCGACCCCCGCCACGGGCGGTACCTGACTGCTTCCGCCATGTTTCGGGGCAAAATGTCGACCAAAGAAGTGGACGAGCAGATGATCAACGTGCAGAACAAGAACTCATCTTATTTTGTTGAGTGGATCCCTAATAATGTGAAGTCAAGCGTGTGTGACATCCCGCCAACGGGGCTGGCGATGTCGTCGACGTTTATGGGGAACTCGACGTCGATTCAGGAGATGTTTAGGCGAGTTTCGGAGCAGTTTACGGTGATGTTTAGACGGAAGGCTTTCTTGCATTGGTACACGAGTGAAGGGATGGATGAGATGGAGTTTACGGAGGCCGAGAGTAATATGAATGATTTGGTGTCGGAGTATCAGCAGTATCAGGATGCAGTTGCTGACCAAGGGGATGAGGATTATGAGGACGACGAAGAAGAAGAAAACTGAGATATATGATTATTATTGTTTGTTTTTTGAGTTTTTATTTTATGGGTGTGGATTTTATTGATATGAGCTTGTATATTTCTTTAGTTTTGGATTATTGTTTTTATTTGTTTTGCTCTCTCTATATATGTTATGAATAAACTATTGAGTGGTTAATTATCTTTTAAGACAGAAAACCCATGTTGTATTTGATTTGATTTGATGCATGATGATATATATGATTACGGATCTTAGATCTACATAGAGATAGGAAATGCGGTGAAAATAGGATGACATTTAATGAATTGTAGCGATATCTATAACAGTTTGAAACAAGTAAACACGATAAAAAGAGGTTTTAACAACGAGCAAAACATGACTTGGCTAAAAAAATTTACTAATAAAGCTATACTAACCAATTACTTATAGATTTTATTAAAGTTGTCATGTTAATATCACTGATTGATCAAATGGGTCACGAAAGAATCATTGATGGGGTGTTACGTACAAATCATTATAAGAAGTTTAATAAAATAATGATGTCGGTTTTCTGTAAATTTAAATAATATGTTCAAAATGATGTAAAAGTACTTTAAATATATATATAAAAAAACAAGTATTACAGTCAAAATGTGTTTTAATTTACAAATTGTCTTTATACACATGTTTATGGCTCCTATTACAGTTTTGATCCTCAAGGTTTAAATATTACACATTTAGTCGATATCTCTTTATAAACATGACACATTTGAAGATTAGATTATCGTGTTTACTGAAAGCAGTTTAGTAATATTTTCCAAGTATTTGGACACATATATGATCCAAGACACCCCAAAACTTGGAAGAATATATTATAATTATAAAAAACATTATACACAACTAAAATTAGAAATCAGTTTAGCAATATTTTTAATAATTTAGGGTTTAGGGTTTACTTGAAAGCAGACATATATAAAATTCCTCAAAACTATACAAAAATTTATCTTTTTATATAGTCTTACATCAGTGTCCAAATACTTTTTCCAGCTTTGTATGCTCATTTGGTGGCACTGTTTAATCATAAACTAGATGTCTTTAACGATAACATGTGAAAAAGATATTTGAGCTTTTATTTCGTCTTAGGCTTTTAAAATGATTGAGTTGCATGCCCTTATCTTCTCATGCCCATGAGATGTGCAAGCTACGTATGGATGCTTAAATCTTAAAATGAGATTGAGTCATTTAATAACACCAAAACTAATTACCATTAAAACTATAGAAAAAACTTCGAATAAATCAAAACCGTAAAAAAAACTAACACAAAAACCATAAAAAACCTACATTGAAATGAAAATTTTATCAAAGAAATTAGTAAAAGAAAAAAGAATACACAAGCGATATTAAAGTTGTGGTTGGGGTTCGCCCGACCCCCATGAATTTTTTTTTAATTAGTAGTGTACATGTTATATTCCCGACCGACCCCCAAGAAATTTTGACAACGACCCCCAAGAAAATTTGACGACGACCCTATTGCATTTTTTTTATTATCAACGACTCTAAAAATATAAAATTTTAAGTTTTACAAATATAAACCGATAAATTATAACAAATATAACTTAATATAAAATCATTTTGAAACATTAACCTTATCAATTTAGCCCATAAGTTTATTACCCAATAAGCTAGTATGTTTAACCTCAAACCCAATTTGTATTGCTCAATTGTTCAATACTCATGATCCATTAAATTAAAATAATACAATATATTTAACTCAAAAAATCTTGGCAAAACCAATAACCTATGCCCCAAAGTTACAACCAATAAGTCCTTGACACTTGGTAGAGTAGTGTTGGAGCACCGCCGCACCGACCGCAGTCACAACCTTGAGTCCTTTATCTTATGTAATTTTGATAACTATTAAAGTATTTTTATTATGACAATTTGATATTTAACTTGACTTTATCTTTTAATGTGTGACCCGACCCGACCAAAAACAACCCAAATCGAATCATACCGAAAGAATTTATTTTTTACTATAGCCAATGGACTCTCAAAAAAATAAGCCGACCCCCATAAAAGAAATTT
>BJCM01069426.1:0-12551 GCA_018326385.1 Flaveria bidentis
GTTCATCAACAATGGTCTTGATATCATGCATATATTCGGTGATCGATTGAGTAGGAGTTTTAGATGTTTATTTAAGCCGATACTTCAATTGCTTGATGTGGCCTCGACTAGGAGATGCATATGTTTTAGCTAACGTTTGCCAAGCCTCATACGATGATGTTGCCCCTGTGATGAGCGGAACGATCTGAGGAGATAGACTACCCACAAGTGCACCGAACAACAACCGATCTTGCCGAAACCAAAGAGAAAAGTCTTTGTGAGGAATTCCGTACCATCTACATTTACAATGGGTTTTGGTGCGGTGTGCGACCCGTCGATGAACTTGAACAGATCCAATCCATGAAGCAAAGCTTCAACTTGGGTTTTTCATGCAAGGTAGTTTGAGGATGTGAGTTTTAGAGTGGCTGGTAGGGTTACAAGAGTAAGATCCTTCATGGAAGGATTGATCAACAAGGATGAAGTTTCTCTTGACATTGGTGTAGGCGAAGCACGTCTAGAGTGTGTCGGTGAAGATGAAGGTGACGAGTGAGGAGAGGAATGGATTGAACCTTGCTCTGATACCATATGAAGGTATAGAGAGATTCAATGTTGGAAGAAAGATTCGTACTTTCATTCATGAAGAAGATAAAAATATATAATAGAATACAGGAGACATATATGAAGATTTCCATGCTAACTATAACAACTTGTTAACTAAGCTATTGGAGATATACATGAGTAATAAATTATAAATATACAAAATAAATTATGGAGGGAAACCGTATCTTTTCATTCCTTATCAAAATGTTACAAAGGCTTCAAACCGATGTTCAGGAAGAATGTGAGCGTGAAGAAAATGGTTCATAACACAATATTGGAAACCGTATCTTTTCATTCCTTATCAAAATGTTACAAAGGCTTCAAACCGATGTTCAGGAAGAATGTGAGCGTGAAGAAAATGGTTCATAACACAATATTGGAAACCGTATCTTTTCATTCCTTATCAAAATGTTACAAAGGCTTCAAACCGATGTTCAGGAAGAATGTGAGCGTGAAGAAAATGGTTCATAACACAATATTGGAAACCGTATCTTTTCATTCCTTATCAAAATGTTACAAAGGCTTCAAACCGATGTTCAGGAAGAATGTGAGCATGAAGAAAATGGTTCACAACACAATATTATGTGTGTAAAAGAAGAAAGAAAAAAAAGAATTGGATACTATTGTGGCAAAGTGGTTGTAATATGTGTTGTTATCAAATTCTCCACCATGATTGTATTTATGGAGCGTTTGGTTGGAAGGAATGAAATGTAATTGAATGGAATTGAGAAATTAATATAATTTTCAAGTAAAATTATGTTTAAGTGTATAATAAAATATAAAATCCAAATGAATGTTTCATCCAAAAAAAATGGTTCAAATTCTTTTTTCAAGTGGAAGGATTTTGAAATCTCATAACTAAAAGAATTTGAGGTGAAACATTCCCTTAAGTTTTACATTTCATTACACACTCAAACTAATTTTACTTGAAAATCATGCTAGTTTCTCAATTTCATTTCATTCCATTCCATTTCTTCCAACTAAACATCCCATTTAGAAATATTTTATTTCATGGTTCAGCTGAATTCTAACATAGACACGAACATGTAAAAGCTTGATGGTAGCATCACATTTCTTATCTTATGTAAAGAATAAACTAAAAATGTTAAGGGTAATCTATCAATACTAATAAAAAAAGATTTTTTTATATTATTTGTTACAATTCTAGAGCTAATAAGTTGTATTTTCCCGTTTATCTATCTTAATAAATATTTCATTAACTACAAATGATATTATTTTTTTATATTACAAATATAAGTTTTAAAAAAGATATCCTTTTTGAAAAATGCAATTCCTAAAGAAATAACTTTTTTTATAAAACAAGAAATTTTTTCAAAAAATAATATCAAACTTTTAAAAAACACAATATATTTTAAAACTTGTGTCTTTTAAAAATAAAATTCTTATGAAACAAAAATAATTAAATGTCAAAGTTATAACAAATAAATTATAAAAATGGCAAATTTTATAAACGGTTTGTTTTGAAACAATTTGTTTAAAAACCAACTTTTTTTAAAAGAAATAAAAAAAATTAAAAAGAGGTTTAAAAAATGATACCGTTCTTTTATTACTCGCACATAATATCAATAATATCTTATATTAAAAGATCGTTTTATAATTCATTAATTTTTATTAATAAACTTTTTAATGTTTTATTTATTCAACCCGTGTAATCCGTGTAATACACGGGTACTAAGATAGTGATTGAGAAAATAAACATAGTATTTAATACCATTAATACCGGTTAAAGAGGACGTCTACTATACGTCATTTCTAACAACAAGCAAATACAATGGTAAATGAAATGGATAAAAATCATGAGTATACTATTTTCACATTAGAGTAGAAGTTGTTTCTTAATCCTTTATAGAACCATCCTTTATAGAACCATGAAGGTTAAACGTAATGGAACAATTGTTTTGAGTTGTGAAGTTTCTGATGCAAATTAGATTTTGAGTAAATATCAGTTTTGGTCAATTATTCTGGTTCTTGTGATTTAATCATTTCAGTTTAAAAAGAAATTTTTGATCATATCATGTCCTATGGTTTCATTTTTGTAATGGTTTTGATCATTAACACTAACTCTTTAAGTTTCTACACATAAATGTGTGAGGGTACTTTGATCATTTTTATATTTGAAGGACTAGTTATGTAAATTAGGAATCAAAACCTTTACAAAAATAAAACCATAGTGTATGATATGATCAAAGATTCCTTCTTGAACTGAAATGGTTAAAATGATTAAACCATAGTGACCAAAACCGAAATTTACTCTTAGATTTTTAATGACAAATACTTTTTAAGGTTAACGGGTAGAGTTCTAACTATTACCCATGTGAGAAACTAGTATCGATGATCCATTTCTAACAAGTTTACAATAAGGGTGGTTTGATATGCAGATTTTTGAAGGAATTTAATAGAATTAGAATCCGAATTTGATTTGTCAATACGTTTGATGGGCATAATTCAATAGAATTTATATTTCAATTTCATTCTTTAAGGTGTGTTGTTGATAAATGATTTTGTATTGCAATTAGAATGAACTCTCTCAAATTCCTTTAAACTAAGTATTTCAAAATCTTTTTAAACTGTAACTGATTAAATAACAAGAGTTGGAATCTCTCCTAACTCCTTATGCAAAAAAATGATTGCCCTAAAGAGTAAAGAGTAAATACTACAGCCCCCTCCGCCACCAACCACCGTTGACAACCTCAAAACGACCACGAGCATTGTCCCCGTCGACTAACACCACTTTTACTACCCTCGACCGACACCATCGACAACCGTCCGTGTTTGTTATCATCAAACAGTTGTTTCTACCAGCGTTTAGCTTAATGGTCATATCAGAGCAAAACAAACAGTTAATTATATATCAAGTTGGTTTTCTATTCTGTTTTACATTTAGATGTAGATATCATGATCCATTTTGTGTGCACAAAAAGATATTACACATAATACGTTTCTACCTATATTTGTTTTTTTTTGCTTTTTTTTTTGTTTTTTTTAAAATGAAGCACGGCTAAGGAATAAGCACATATATTGTTAAGTATGCACATTGATACTCTTCTTCCAATAAAATGTGTTCGCATAGCAATCTTTTGGGAAGAATATATATATGCTACAAATCAAGTACTATACACATAAATATCATAATAACGCTTATGCAACTTCTTCGATCTCGTCTAGCGCATAGTTGTTTGTTGATACGTTTGCGTAGTTTACTTTGTTGAATCGAACAACCACTGGATAACGGGTCTTCGGATCCTATATACATAACAAACAATGAATCATGCCGGGGTATATTAATTGCGTGTACTGGGGCGGAACATATAGAGAGTTAAGAGGGACGGTTGACACGTGTCACAAGAACTTTTCAACTTTTTAAAAATTTTTTGAAATCGGATCTGACGTTAAACTGACGCCTTACTAATCTAATGGTCAGACCGGTCGAACTGGATTTAAGAACCGGAAGAATTCATTATTATATATATAGTTTATTATATGTATAGCTATATATGTATCTATAATTTAATATAAGTAATTTGTATATGTATTTTATAATTTATATATAAAACTTAACATTAATGTTATGTTCAACATAACAATTTATTGTTTAACCTCCCGTTTTTACCCATTAAAATCATAAAGAAAACACCAAACGAAAAATCTGGTCCCATCACTGATCTGGTTCTCGATCCGACCACGGATCCAGTTTGCGGTCCGACTATGGAAACGGAACAAATCGGCTGGTCAAACCACTTCTGATGCAGACCATCGATCATCCCTTTGATTTCCGGACGGACAAGCCAGTCCAATCCGATCTTCAAAGAAAATGGTTTTTTATATAGAAGTTGAGATCTTTTTAAGAAAAACATAACTTGAACCTCTACTTGTAATTTTGTAGGAAAGAGAATATTATGACGACCCTAGATTAAAAAACTCTGGTTCTGTCAGTGTATGTGTAGTATGTTGTAATATACAAATAAAGGAGACAACAAACCTGATCGACAGTTACAACTGACCCAACGCCTTTGTACCAATAAGACTCCTTTCGTAGAATCCTCACCTGTATCGGGTTCGAGTTTGATTGTACATAAATATTCATAATATGACAACAATAAAAAAAAATGTAACACATACACTAAATTCAAAAAAGACTAATGGTCTACCTTGGCACCCCTCTTGGGCCCAATTGGTGGTGGCTTGGCAGCCTTGACCTCCTTAGCAGGAGCTTCTGCGGCCGGGGCATTGGTGGCGGTGGTGGTGGCGGCAGCGGCCGGTGGCGGCGCAGGTTCTTCTTCAGTTGCCTTAACAATAACGAGCCGTTTCGACCCACGATTATTGAAGTTTAAGAACGAAACGCTTGTTGTTCTCGAAGACGATACACTTGTGTTTGAAGCAAAAACTGGTAGAAAACCAGCAGCAGCTGCCATGTTGCTTGTAGCCATAGCTTACAACTCTCTCTGCCACTGATTAATTTCTCTTGTTATCCAATTGAATTTGGGAATATTATTGTTGTTGATGATGTAAAAAGGTTGTTAGATTTTAGAAAAAAAGATATGTTTCTTGGTTTTTGAGTATAATTATTGGCTGTTGGAATTTGCAGGTGTGGTTAAGCCAATAGGGTGATGCCACGTTGGCATATTATCCGTATGGATAGAATTCTTCACCCTTTTATTTGTACTGTTTTTGTTAGACTATTTCGAGTAGCACTTTTCAACCCATATATGTTTTGAAAAATATTGGTTTGTGGTTTAAGAAATACAAAAGGGTTGCAATAAGTGAATTGTATTTTTAAGACTTGTAAATTGAAGAATATGAAATGCAGTCCAAGTAGGTATAGTCCATTGTATTCTTATTTCTTAACCCACTGACCAACTGGCGGTTTATTTTGTGTGTGTTTTTTCTCCAATTTAAGGGTTAATTAATTGGGTGGTTCGCATCAACTTGTCAGAAATTATAGGTTTGTTTTTTACTGTCTATAGACCTGTAACATGAATAATATTATATTCGATGTTTTCAAGACTAGACTATAAAACGACCGGGTCGTTTTAACCGTTTGTTAGTAGGATAAGTCAAACAAGATGACGTCATATGTATAAAAACATTAATGTTATTAATGTTTATCTAGTTTAAAAATAAAACATGAAAATACTATATGTTTTATGGTGGATTTATAGTTTTAACAAAATACAAACACTTAAATAACTAAAATATGTGACATAAATTATTATATTAATCAAAATTACATTTTTGAAAGGAATAAAGATATATAATAAAAAAAAAGTTTTGAAATCTGATCCAAATTTGGTATTATATTAATCAAAATGACATTTTTGAAAGGAATAAATCATCCTAATGGTATTTTACATTAGTGAAATAGGTTTCAATATCATTGTTTGCTTATGAAATCACAGAGAGGAATTTCTTTGTTATTGATACAATTTCACTCCATTAGCTTGACCATATCGATCATTCAGTTCTTTCCAAATTTGGTAAGGTTTGTGCATATAACACACTTTCACTAATATCCTTTGACAAAGCATTTAATTTCCAAAAAATTACTATGTCATTGCATCATTGTTAAATTTGTTGTTGAATTTTGAGAAGCGATAGCTTCACTTTCACCGTGAACAAAGCACAATTAGTTCGTTTCACAAATTGTAATAGGAACCGATTTTTTCCAAGCTCCGAATCTAGATTCATCAATGTTTTTTGAAACATAAAGCATACTATGATGATAAGAGGGATGAAAATACAAAGGATTAGATGGATCAAATTTACTACTAATAGTCTAACGTTGATAAGTAGACATGGTTTCTAGGTCTGAATTGAAGAACATTGAAGATGAACATTTAAAAAGGAAACAGTCAAATTGATTGAAAGATAAATTGAAGACTGAATTAGGAAGCTTTGTTGTTGTAATTTTAATTATAGAAGAAGAATTTGGTAAAGAAAATTGAATTTTTCCTTTCTTATTAAGTTTCTCAATAAAAGAAGGTATTATAAAAGAGGGTAAAAATACACAACATAAGCTCCGTGTAAGCTTATTGTTATGTTTAACTTATAATTCCTAATAAGGAGATCACTTTTCATGAGCTCATTAGCAGGCCTATGTATTAGCATATAAACTAATTCACTAATGATTTTTAACCCAAGTAATTGAGGTGAGATGGATAAAATAATTAAGAATTAGAAGGTGTTAGATTTGAATTTCACTAAGTAAAGAATACTATAGGTTGATCGAGGGGGTTTTTCCAGTTGTGGGTTTCCTCCTGAGGGATTGGAGGTGTAATCCTAGTAAGGAAAATAATAGGCGGACCCATTTAAGATAACATTTATCTTTCAAAACAAGGTCATACATTTGTCGTTCAAAGAACTTGATTTTAGATAGAACTAGTCGTTCTCTGTTATTGTAACAGTTCCTTCATTCTAGTTGCTTCTCATGTATGTGCATCTATTTCATGATCTATAGAAAATCACTTTGGACGATAGTTTTTTATGGTATCAACCAGGCTTTCTTCAACTTCCTACTATTCTCGCAGTAGCCTTTGATCCTCTAGCCACCATGTCTACCGACACCGGCGGTTTCCTCCATTATATACACCATCTACTTAATACCCAATCCCTTACCGCCATAAACTCCCCCCTCAAACCGATTCCCGTGAATTATTTTGAGTTGAAAAACCCAAATTGAAGCCCTTCTTCACGACTTGGATCTCTATAGATTTATTTATTGTACATACCCTAAACCAAAACCCACAATCACCACTGATGTTTCTACCCTCATGTTGATTACCTAGTATGGTTTTGATAAGACAACCTATTATTTAAAACTCTTGTTAGTCATAATTTCCCATACCTATGTGAACCCATATGATGGCCACATAAAACAACTCCAACTATTACTCTTCTTGTTGGTTATTTAGTTATTAAATTGCTAATATTTCTCTTACTCTAGTCTCTAATTAATGTTCTTTGTGTTCTCTATATCTCTAAGAACATTATATCTATTTTTAGATTATGTATTGATAATTATATACTAATCTTATTTCATTCCTCTAAATTTCTTTATCAAGGACTTTCACCCCAATAAAATTCCACTCTGATGAGGAGCTAGTCATGGCATATATAAACTATGTTCAAAATCGCTACCTCATGCTTTTCACATACAACCAAATAAGCCTCCCCTTTGACACGATCGTATTAAACACTCGTATTCTTAAGTCATGTAATATCTAGCTTTAGATGTCCCTATTATTAGAGCTATGAAAAATAATTATAATTCTTGTTGCATAAATAAAATTCATAATCTTCATTTTCATGCTTTAACACTTACTACTAATTCACCGTTACAATTAATATATTCTAACATCTGGTTATCTCCCCTTACATATTTTGATGGGTTTAGATATTACATAATATTTTTAGACCATTCACCAAAATATATTTAGATTTACACATTAAAACAAAAATTCAACTCTCTACCACTTTCATTCATTTTCAACATCTAATAGAAAAATTTTTTTGAACCAAGATCAAACTACTATTCTTCAACGATAGACGATAATACATTAAACTTGCTCCACGCCTTGTTTTTTGTGGAATAACACATCTCACATCTCCTCCTCACACACCCAAACATAATGGTTATGTTGAAAGCTGATATCATTAGATCGTTGAAATGGGTCTCGTTTTACTTTCCCATGAGAACATGCCACTAAAACTACGGCCTTTTGCATATACTTTCCCATTAGATCTCACACCTTGCTTTTTGAAATGGGTCTTGTTTTACTTTCCCAGCTTCCCACTATTACGCTTCAAAATGACTTTCCATATATTCAAAATTTTCACACTCTTCCTAATTATCAAAAAATAAGAAGATTTGGTTGTCTTGCTTATCCTTGGCTAAGCCCTTACTCCATCCACAAACTTTGATCCCTTTTTACACCATGTATCTTTTTCAACTCAAACATGTTTTCTTTTCAAGCAAAAACTCAAGTTTTGCTACAATACAAATAAAAAACCATTAAAATTTTGTTAAAATACTAACTATTTTTTCCTTCAATACAAAGTTACAAACAAAAATCATTAATCAAAATTCAAAAACATTCACCATTTGACTAATGAGCTCAAATTAGATGGTCTAAATAAAGTAATCGAAGAGATTAAAATATAATTACCTATTGAGTGCAAGTCCTGAGTTGAAAAAACATGGGTGCAGGTCACGATTGGAGTTGGGGGTGGAGGTGGTTGTCAAAATCGCCTAGGTGTAGGTCGCTATTCAAAAATTAAGACAAATGGTCAATGAGGGGGAGAGAAAGGGAGCTCAACAATGCGATTGAAGTCGGCGGGTGGAGGTTTGCGGGGCAATGGTGTCGGCAAAACCCGATGGTAAGCAGCATGTCGTAGATGGGTGTGAGAGTTGGGGTCGATGGGTGTGGGTGGGAGCTTTTATTTTTTAGAGGTAAATTGGTAAGATTTTTCATTCAGTATTCCCTTATAGTTTAACTATTCATGACTGAATGGTTCCATTAAGAACCTATAGTTTTCAAAAACAAACACCCTCACCTCTTATCGATTTAAAGATAACATCTTAATGATTCCATTAAGAGACTACCAACAATCATTTACTTAGGCAACTAGTTCTCTCTTAAAGATCTCAGTAATCTCTCTTATTCGTTAGAGTCGAAGTCCTCCCTTGTCCTTAAGATAACATCTTAATAACAATAACAAAACATACATTTTTTACGAATTAATATATCATAATCACCTTGATGATGTGTAAAATATACAAAAAGTTCTTCTAGGCTTGCCTTAAGCTACAAGATTGCATCATTGGGAAATTGAGTAACCCGTAAATTATGATATCAGTAAACTTAGTAGAAAATAGCATTTTTTCATCCGTGCGATGCCATGAAGAAAACTTATATTAAAAAGATATTATGTAGTTCATTGTTTAGTATGATCACAACGTCCAAACTCAAACGGTATATTTAAAAATTAAGAAACTATTACGTTGTTTAAATAAGGAGTGCTATGGGTGCGAAAATGAATTTAAAACAAAAGTGTTGTATTTGACTCAACTTGTTTTTAAATAAAATTTATATTTATAGATAAATTATATTTATTTTATAATTTCACCAAAAATATCTTAATTTTGACCGGTACTTAAAAAAGTTTAAGGATTTATGCATTACTAGTAGCTTTGTTATTTTTAGTAGTAATACTCATATTTCTTTAAAATTTATAAAACGTTACATTTTAAAACTTATAATAGAAAAATAAAAATTATTTCGTATTAGTTGTAACATAATAATAATCAAAATATAAATAAGAAAACCAAACAAGTGAAGCCTACCATCGAGGACGTGCATAGATAATATAAATTAGAAAAGAGAGTTTTACACGTTACTCCTTTAAGACCCGCTAATTATATATTTTTTCAAGCCACAAAATCAATTACATATTTCTTTTTTATAAAAAAACATGTATATTACATACATATTTATTTTATTAGAATTAACTTATTAAATAACTATTTCACCCTTATTTTTATTATAGAAATTGCACATATAGATTTTTTAGTATTGTAATTGTTAAAAATTTTGATACTAGCTTTTTGTATTCGAATATGTAACTATAATTATCGGTGATTGTTGTTTTGAAATAAAGTTTTAATATAATGAACTTGAAGATGTAATTTTATTATTTTTGTTTACACAAAAGACTCGAAATATGTAATTGATGGTTTTAAAAAGTGAAATACGCAAACATATCTTAGTAAAAATAAATATAAATAGTGATCCAGTGAGTTAATTTAAGAAAATTGATTAATGTATAATATATATGTTTTAAAAGGAGAAAATATATATCTAATTACTAGTAAAAATATGTAATTAATGATCGGAAAATACATGGGGTGGCAAGAAAAAGAAAAATAGCAAATGGGAGGATCGAGCAGTGGTGCATTGAGCATGTGCTATATTTGCTAGAAACAAAGAATAGCAAAATTATAGCAGCGACATTGCTTTTTAAATATGTACAATATAATGGACCCACAGATATTCAGAAATCAACTTTAAAATCAAAACAATATGATATTTTAGAAGCTATGATTGCATTATTGGGAAATCACCTATGAAAATTTAAAGCTACAAGATTTCTCTCTAGATATATATGCCTTATTTTAAGTGGAAATGGAATGTGAGGAGTGAGTTTTTCTTACCATATTCTATCACCATGATTAAAGATTAATTGTAGCAATAGAGGAAGTGAGAGTAATAACTATTAGTGAAGAACACATCTTTATTTGAATAGAATCATAGTATATATTGATGTAATTTAGGAGTATAATGAAATTTGTCATTAAAAAAAAGACCGTTTGAGGATTAAGAAGCGGATTTCCGGAGCGCTCGTGTCGTTGTAGTGTTGATATCCTTTGAACATCCCCTAACTCTTGAAGTTGAACAGTCTTGACTCTTGCACTCTTATAAATTAAAATTTCATATTCACATTGATCATTTTTGTAAAAAAAAGGTAAATAAAAAGAAGGTTCCTCTAGGTTTGCCTTAAGCTACAAGATTGCCTCATTGAATTACTTAGAAACCCGTAAATTATGATATCACTAACTTCAAATCACCCCATGAAATATGGATTACTTGTGGACGGCAGGCATCGGGTAGTAATTATTTTTACACTATAAATTAACTATTATTCAATAATATTTATGGTATTTTCATTATACTCTTCTACTACTACATGAATGCATTTAGTCAACAAAGTTTATCATTTTTTCCATTCATTCTTATTCTTTTCTGTTATTTATGTATGTTCAAGTAATGATTTTCCTATTTTAATGTTTTTATTTATTATATATTATTCAATGTTAAATTAAAAAAATATTAGACACTACAACAAAATAAAACTAATACAACTCTTACAATATCTTACATTAGGTATTGAAGAAGTTGAATTAGGCCCTAAAAGGTTGCATTAGGTTAAAGCAATATTTTTATTAAAGACTGTATCAAGTGAAGTTATATTAAATCTAAGAAAGAATTATATAATTCCCCTTATAAACTTAATGAATTATATATATATATATATATATATATATATATATATATATACACACACACACAAATATACCAACTTGAAATTTTAATTAGATATATCTGCTTTTAAAATTTAGTTATCTATTACCTTTAATAAAACAATGTATTTTAGAGACACGTGACAATTAACAAGGGTTTCTAGAGACACGTGACAACCAACAATAGACTCCTCAATTGAGTTTTCCCGCCTAAAATTTATTAAATTGTGATTGCATTTAATTTTGAAAGTTATGATTTTTAATTCAAAAATCCATTTATTAACCATTTAAAAAAACAATCAATGCTTACCATAATTAACATTTTTAAATAGTTTTCATGCAAGATATTAATATAATTGAAGTTTTAAATTATTACCATATAAAATTTGATTAAAATCATCTTTATATTTTTGAATGAAAAATTTTAAAAAGATAAGTTAGAAAAACTACTTTTTGTTTACTCATATTATTTTTTGAAATTATTTCACAAAAAATAGAACTAAAAACATTTACTTTTTTAAATGACTTTGACATGGAAAAAATAGTCGTTGAAGGATGTAAGTTACAACACAACAACACAAAGAGCAGATTAACTAAACTTTAATCAAATAGTAAACTGGATTAACCAAGTTGAGACACTAAGAACACAAGTAATGCAAGAGACAGAACACAAAGAACACAAGTGTATGGTTTTCAAGAATGCAGTATATTGCTTTCTTTATGTTCTATTACAAGTGTTACAAAGCATATTTAGAAGATACAAGAACATGAGATACTTATACTACATCCTACAGCCGACTGTACTTTGAAAGCCAACTGGATACAATTGACTAGACACAAACAAAATCAATTGTAGAGTCAAAAGGCAGATTGCCTT
>BJCM01069431.1:0-14759 GCA_018326385.1 Flaveria bidentis
TATATATATTATTTTAGCTAGGCAATTTTCATATGTTAGTAAAAATTGGAATTTTTTTTAACGGAAAATATGCGACCATCCTTCGAATGATAGTTGTTATCTTAATCGGATCCACCTATCCGTTTCTCAACCGGAACTGCTCCCCCAACCCCTCAGAATAAACCCATTGCTGAGAAAACCCTTTATTTCAACTTTAAACATTTTTTGCTCAGAGTGAGACTTAAACCCATAATATTCATTTTAATTTTGGTCTCGACTCTAAACCAATAAAAAATAAAATATGCGTCAAACACAAGCGCCCCCATTTTTCCTTCTCTTACACATGCGTCTCGTCTAAATCTTTGATCAAAAGAGAAAAAAACTCAGAAACAACATCAGACAACACTATTCGAAGTCCAGACATCTCTATTGTACAAGTACGTTATATGTAAGAAAAATCAAATATAGAAAAACAAAACCTAAAAGATGTCAACACCTCTATATATTAGACACTTTAAGAAATGTAGATTCAAAGGAACATAAAAAGTAAAAAAAAAATCATTTCAAAAAACATTTTAAGAATTTTCCTATAAAAATTTAAACGTAACGTTTAGCATTCTGAAATTAAAACCATTAGAAAAAGAAACATAGTATATAGTTTAATATTTTTTAGAGAAAAAAATATGTGAGGGTAGTACAATGAACAAGGGTCGGACCCTTGATGAGCCCAAGCGTTGAGTCGTTCACGTGATGAGCATGGTTGATGGTACGGACCAATGGACCATAGGGTTGTGGCTCATTCAACCGCTTGTTCTTTTGTATAGAAAGGAGACTAACTGAAAACTGATTTGACATCCTCTACATGTTACCTCACTGCATGAGTGCATCACATGACCCCTATCATCTCATCTCATATAATATCTTCAAATTTAGTTGAGTATGTATTTACATATAAGTTTTATCGTTATTTTAACTCTAAGATACTAATGTTTAGAGTCTCCTTGATTGCATAAGATAAAGTTATCTTGTGTCTATATTTGTCTATTCATCTACTTATATTAATAAAATAAGAATTTTGTAGGACACTTGTTATAATTTTAGATTTTCTAAATTTTATTATCTCGTTTCTTTCTTTTAATAAATATTATATTAACTACAAATAATATTATTTAATATTTTTCATGTTAAATATAATTTTTTATAAACTAAAAAGGAGATCTTTAGACAAACGTAACATTTTCTTGTGCTTAACCTTCTATGAATATCGTATGTACGCGTGCTAGAATACACATGTTTAAAAAGTGTGTATTTGAAAAACGATAGAAATACATTTAACAATGGTTAAGAGTTGATTTGTCAAATCCATAGACGAAGAATTAGGATCTTTAAAAGCAAATAGTGCAAGTAAGAACGTCAAGCAACGTTGACAAGAGAATATTCATAATTGAAAATAAACTACATGGACAACTCATATTATTTACAGTAAATACGATTACAATATAAATTTAGAAACCAATAAACCTAAAGTTCTATATAAATTGTAGAAAAGAGATAGCACAAGTTGATAACAAAAGAACTCTAAGAAGATATTAATACTGCATGTGTAACGTAAAAAAATTAAAATTAAAAATAAAAATAAAAATAATTTAAATTAAAAAAATTTTACTGGAGAGAGATGAAAAGGGTGCACCTCGTGATCGGTGAAGAGCAGATCCCTGGAGACTATTCCCCTGGTCACGTGGCCTCTTTTGAGCTTTGACCATTCCAATCCACTTCAAACATCATTATTCATTTTTTTAAGAGCTAATCAGAAAAATGTAATATTTTAGTAAGGATATGTTATAGCAACATCCTTTTGATATCTCGATACTCTTCTTACGGCCCGTAAGAGCTCTTACGGGTCGTAAGGTCTGCTATCCATTATATTAGTCATTCAACTATCTTACGGGCCGTGAAGATTTTTACGGCCAGAATTTTTACGACCCGTAATAGGTTTTACGGGCCGTGAGGATTCATGTTAACGGTTCGTTAAGTGTTTCACGGTCGTAAGTTTTATTGATTTTTTTATTTTTATTGACGCGATGTAATATTCATCGATCACGGTGTAATTTTGTATTTATTACATTATTTGACACGATGTAATATGCCTCGATTACTGTGTAATTTTGTATTTATTACATTATTTGATACGATGTAATATTCTCGATAATTATTTGAGTTGACGTAATATTCTTTGTAAAACACTATATAAATCGTCAGATTTTAATTCATTTTCATATTGATAAATTCCGTATTTGTATACATTTAATTAACGATATCAATTTGAGATAACAATTATTTATTTGGTTCCGATTCTAACTATGACCCCGTCGAGAGTTATAGTTATTACGATGACGAGGGTCGTGCATACGCAATGAACTCACTGAAAAAGATATTTGTATGGTAAAGCAATTTACAGAGTAAAATATTGATCCATTAAACATTTTAGGCACACTAAATAAGCAAAATTTAAAAAACGTGTCAGTCTTAAAAATGATATATAATGCCCGCACGAAAATAAAAAATTCAAACAGAACCGACAAAACTTCGATTCAGGTGTTTTTTACTATACTACAACAAAATAAATATATTTACACCCCTCACATACATGAAGCCACAAAACCGTAGACGGAGTTTTTTTATAAATCCTACATCTCACACTTCATGACGGGCCCTACCTGCATGTGTTGATGATAGACAGAATTCATCATCTAATGACATTTAACGCATCGTGTGGGTGTCATCTTTTTACGAGTTGTGGTCTTCCATGTGCGTGTAGATTAAATCATTACTTTCAAACAGGTAAAATATTTTGTTATTTAAGATTTTATTGTTTATGTTTTATTATTTTACCATGAATATTATATTTTGTTACTCATTATTTAGGTCAAAATATACCACTCGATAACATTGATATTTTTTAGAGAAATCTTAACTTTTTACCGGCGTATATTGTATGGAAGGAGAAAATAAATGTACAAAAAAATGGAGATAGTGAAAAAACATTTACTTCTTCAACCAGAAATAGTGAAAAGATGTAGTGGGTATGATAAAATCAATCATAAATTCAACGAAAACATAACAAAAAGCTTCGAAAGTGCAAACGAATACACGCGGTCGTCCCAAAAAGGATAAACAACAAGCTATGATATTAGACCCTCCCAGACATAGTTCATACGTGAAAGAACGAGAAAACATTCAAGTTCCTCCAAGATATTCAAGTTCAGTGGCGATGACTAATCAATGGTCATTTCAACGCAGTCAATCAATGTCTTCCGAAACAAGAGGCAAATATATGTCATCCCAACAAACTTCAAAGTTTTCATATACCTCGGGGGACGAAGAAAAAAAACAACTATTACCGGTTTCGTGATTCTATTCCATCCGCGTTCTACCCATACATTTCGGGTGTGGATGATGTATATGCGGAAGGTAATTGTGGTTTTCGGGTTGTAGTAGTTGCATTAGAATATGATGAAAGTCAATGGCGTTTTATTCGTACAGAACTTATAGCGGAGCTGGATGAAAATGCAAAACGGTACGATGATATGTTACACGATATCAAGCATCTAAGAAATTAATTGGACTGGAACTGGATAGGTGTAGCTCCATTTAGACATTGGGTGACAGTGCCACCCACAGTGATCTTAGTTGCTATCAGGTTTTGTGTGGTTGTAATATTAATTACAATCGATAACATTGCAACTTTTTTTCCATTCTGGTTGTCTCCTCACGATATCGATATGCACCAAATTATTGCAATTGTCTTTGTAAATGGAAATCATTTTATCAAGTTATGATTAGCAGGTGACTATCTAATGCATTTACCAAGTAGATACTGGAAAATTTTTAAAACACTAAATACTAATGATTGGGAGCCTTTACGGGCCGTGAACGCTCTCACAGATGCAGTGTTACAGTATTCACGGTCGTGAGTTGCTAATTCAAAATTTTAAAACTTTCAAACCCTCTCACGGCCCGTAAGAGTCTTCACGGGATGTGAAGAAAAGTCAAAGAGCGTCCGGATAACCCTAGCAGGGTGTCCGGATATCCTTGCCTTTAGTAATTAAATGGGAATATAAATCCGTTATTGCTTCAAGTCTCACATGTAATAATAAAAAAAGTGCGGAATTTTTAGGTTGAGCCAAGGAGTTTACTCACCTATGGTGGGTTTCTTCTTGAAAACGGTTTCAGTTCGGGACTAAGATTACGTATTTGAGTAATAGAGATGATTTGGTGAGCCAATAACCCGTCAATGATCCAATTAACTATTAAAAAAACTGGTTCATCAAGTGTACTAATTATCAAATAGTGATGTAATAATATAAATGTTTAAACTACATATACTCGTAGACACTCGGTTTTCAGTCTGAAAGATCCAATGATCGGTTCAATCATGTCACGTAAACATTGTAAAGATGTATTCTATGTTTTAAGTTGGTATGGTGGGACTTTAATATTCTCATCGCACTTAGTTTAATTGTGTAGTTCTAAAGAGGGAGGGGGGTTGATCATTTCGTTGTGCTCCTTTTCATTCCATGTCATAATACTGATGTGTTGGGGTGAAATTATTACACTTGGACTCCATCCAATTATCTTACAGGATCCGGAAACTAATTAAACATGTCTTAGGCGGTATTTGGTATATAAATAGTACTAAATAAATGTACGTGTGAGTTATTAATCACACGGTGTGACTTATTAATTACACGATTGAGTTATTAATTACACGGTTGAGTTATAATTTACACGGTTGAGTTATGTGTCATGTTAAACATTATTAATGTTTTTAAAGTATAACAAGATTACACAACCATTTAGTTCTTTAATTAAAAATATTACTTAATGAATAGTGAAAATAACAAGTAGTTATTTATCAAGTGTATTATAGTTAATCCAAGATTAATTACCTATAGCCACGAGTTACATGGCATTATAGTCGTGTATTCAATTTAATTGTTTATTCCACATCAATTCATCAACTTAGGCTAAAAATTCACGTTTTACGCTATTCTATTCTCGTGTATCACCTTTTCTTCATTAAAAAAATAATATATTTAGTACCGTATTGCCCATAATATTTATGATATATGAATGGGTTGTTTGATATTATTTGAATCAGTCTCTTAATGGTTTAGATGTTCGAATGGTTTAACATTTAATAATTCAGACTGTTTGTTTCGCTATCAAATATCTTAATGGTTCAGACATTTGCCTCTGAATGGTTAAACATTATACTAATGATGAATGATTAAAATGTCTAATGCTGAATGTTTAAGACATTTTATCTGAAGTGGTCAGACATTTGCCTTTGAATGATTAAGCGTTATTCGCTTTTAATGGTCCAGTATTTAATGATTCAGATCTCTTATTGATTCAACATTTAAACATTCAGAAATTATCAAATAACCCCGAATATTATTTCACGTGTAATTCTTCAATGCATTTCAAGACTATATGTGTTATTTATTTCTTACATTACTATAAGAACCATCCCTGATGCAAAGAGTTTCACATTGTATTACAACAATCATCTTCTATTAAACACATTTTATATATTCTTTCACTTACAAGTATGTATACTAAAGTAGGTATACAAATGAAGGTAGCAACAAGTTTCCATTGGTAACCCAACCCTATAACATGTGATGATGAAAATTGAAAAGGAGTAGAAGGCAGCATATATTTGATATATTTCTTTCACCAAAACCGGGGTGTTTTTGACATGTGGGCCCTACCTAATATAAACCCTTATGCAATGAATCCAACTGAAAGTACTGCTTGTAAGTAACACTCTTTCACCCTCAACGTGCTTCACTGCCATCTACTTGACTCTTATTTCATCTTCTTACTACACACATACACACACACACTTAAAAACGGCTATTTAGCCCTATATATGATGTCAAGTGTTGCTTCGAAGCGATGAGAAGTCAAGTCATGTCGCGTGAACATATGTTGTAATTTAGGGTTAGTTTTTTCCGGTTTCGAGTGTATACCAACTCTGTATTGAAATATTCGGTTCGAGTCAAGTAACATAAATAGAACACTATAACGTTATAGAACAAGTACTAAATATAAGATTTCATTAGAAAGTAATAAAAACATTATATTTTATAGTTGGTTTCTACATGTTTCTATTTTTTAAAAATATATCCATTACATCTTTGGACTCGAGCAATTAATATAAAACATAAAAAGGATATGAAAAGCCAGGTGCATTGATCGATTACTAGCAATTATTGCAAATGAGCCACAAATGGTGGTCGTCAAATTTGATAGCAATTGCCGATTTTTTGAAGATGATTTTAAAAAAATGAGGGTAAAATTTTAGGTGAAATTTAAAGAGGGAACTAGTGAATCGTATTTGACTAATTTTTTAATTGAATATAGCTATCTTAACAAATTTAATAAATAATAAACCTAATCGGTTATTAGATTTTAGACTTATTATAATTAAACAAAATCAGACCCTTAATTAATTTTTAGTGAGTTACAAATTTTGTAAAAATTATTGGGTACAAAAGTTATTAATTTTTTAGTTCATTTTAATTTTTGTATCATAAGGTTTGACAAAAATAATCATTATTTTTTAAAAGATTAAAACCATCAATTTACTACAAGTTTTATACGTTGTTTTAATTTCAACCCAAAAATTTCATTATTTTGAAATCAAATTGAAACAATAATGAAAACTAACGTGAAACAAATTATGAAATATTTGAAAATAAATTGACATTTTTAATTTTTTAAAAGAAAATGATTATTTTTATCAAATCTCGGGAAGCAAAACCGAACTTTACTCTTAATTTTATACATATGGTCAACATCTAAAAACACATAGCATCGATCGTAGATCTTCTATACATTAAATATAAAAATAAAATAAAACATAACTTTTCTTCGTGTCTCTCTAAACCTACTTTTAAATTTACACAAATGTCTACCACGAAACTCCCAAATCTACATACGTTCACCATAACACCAAAACCATCAACCACTCGAGTAAAAACATCGCATGACTTAAAAGTTAAAACACATCAATATCTACAAAACCGTTTGGTCCCAACCCTTATATAACCCAACTCACCACATCTTTTCACACTCTCTCAATCCCATCATCACATGTTCATACACTAAAACCATCATTCTCCACTTAACCACAAACACCACCCAATATACACTCCTAATAACGCCATGGTGTTTCCTATGCCTTATGATGGAGATTCACATTCACCCATTTCCTCCGCCGTCGACTGCACTCTTTCGTTGGGTACTCCGGCCACCCGGTTGGCCGGAGACTACGAAAAAGTGAGTGAAAGAAGGTCTTCTGCCAATTGGTCGGCTAATTTTTGTTGGGATATTTTGCAGTCATCGCCTCACCAGAAGAGCAACCGCGGTGCGGTTAATGGCGGCACCGCGGTTGCTGAACCGATGCTGGCGAGGCGGTGTGCTAATTGTGACACCACTTCTACTCCTCTTTGGAGAAATGGACCTCGTGGACCCAAGGTAGGGTTGAGTTTATGGTGATTTGAGGGTCTATAGGGAGTTGATTTGGTTATTAAATATTCGTAAAATGGTCGCAAATTTTGTGAGTAAGAATATAGTCTGTGAAAGTGGTCACAAAATAACTGCTAGTCATAATTTCAAGTAATTTATGGTTACCTATGGTGGTTTTTGTGACCCTTTTTTCGATAATAAAAATTACAATTGAGGTTTTATGACCGAAAAACTGTCACAAATCACAATTAAATGTCTGGTTTTCTAATAGTATGCTATATTTTGACACTTTGGTTTGGATAAGGCGGTTTTTACTACTATTTTTTCGGTCGTAAAATCATAAATGAGATTTACGATCGGTCAGGAATCTCTCATTTTCTAGTACTATGGCTTATTTCATGATAAATTTTGACTTGTCTTTTGAGTTTTTACGACTTTCGGTCGCAAAATCATAAATGAGTTTTTACAACCCCAAAAGGGTCACACATGGTTTTCTAGTTTAATGATTTAACCTTTTGACTCAACTAGTTAACTAAAGGGGTTTTAAGACTGCTTTTCCGGTCGCAAAATCATAAAAGAGTTTTTACGGTCGAAAAAACAGTCACGAATGTCTAGTTTTCAAAGTAGTACGACCAATTCTAATGATTTAACACTTTGACTAGGCTAATGAGATTTTCACCACTGTATTCCTAGTAACAAATTCACAAATGTGTTTTTACAACAAAAAACAATCAGAAATGTCTAGTTTTCTAGTAATGCGCAGTATATTCTCATTATATAACATTTTGAACTTTTTATTTTATAAGATTTTGAACTTTTTTATGAAATCGCAGTCGCTATGTAACGCTTGTGGAATAAGGTTCAAGAAGGAGGAGAGGCGAGCGAACACCGCCTCGTCGGTGACGACCAATCTCTGCGACACAACGGAGCGACACCACTACCAACCACCGACTAACGGAAACACATGGGTTCACAACACACAAACCACCCACAAACTACCGTCATATTACTCTCCGGCGACGGCGAAAGTGAACGAATTTAGGTTCATAGATGACGTGGACGACAGAGATTCGCCGTTTCTGACGTGGCGTCTCAACGTCAGCGATGGTCAAGGGCTGGTCAACGGGTTTACGAGGTGAAGTGGGGCCCAGTCAGAGGTTGTTACAAGTGAGTAGTGACGTGGAGTAGAAATAAAAAAATTATTTATTTATATTTTTCCAGAGGGAAAAAGGTTGGTTCCAGAACATCATTTTTGTAATCACTTGTACTTCGTGCATCGATGTTTGTGGATTTATGCTTTGGAAAAGACTCGCTTTTGTTTAGTTTCTTTTATTTTAGGTTTAAAATTAATAAATAATAACAGTATCTTTTTTGTCCTTTGGGTTCTGTCGGTCAAAGGTATACTTTTGAGTTTTGGGTCTCAAGTTGCTTTGTCCCATGAACTCAAAAAGCTAACTTATGTAGCTTTAAAAGTTTGATGATTATATATTTAATTCTTATTAGTAGGCTAAGGAGATCGATATTTATATTATTAAACCGTTAGTTTGGTAGCCTTTTATTTATTATTAAGTGAATTACTATTATCGCCCCTGTGGTTTAGACCGTTTGACACTTTTAATCCATAAAGGAATCTTTTGATATATCAGATCCTGATATTGCATTTTATAACGGTTTTTGGTCTCTAAGATTAACTCTGTTAATTTACTCCGTTAAATATAAGGGTATTTATGATCATTTGCTCTTCAGGGGCTATTTATGTAAATTATAAAGTTTTTTAATAACTAGAGGACTATTATGTAATTATTTAAATTACCAAAAACAACCCCTTAACTTTCCTTCTTTTCTAAATGAGTTCTTTGTTTGAATATCTAAAAAATATGTTTATATTTGATTTTCTAAAGCTGTTTATTGTTATTTTATTTTATTTTTTACTTTACCTTTATAATTTCTATTTAGTAAAAAACATTTTAAATATAAAAAAAACATATTTTCTAAAGCTTTTACTTTTATAAACATCATTTTAAGTTGTTTTTCAAACTTTATTTTAAATCATTCTTTTTAAAAATTCTTTCAAATTTTGTCATCATTTGTTTATTAAATCCATTTATTTGTCAAAGTTTATTCATCTTATAAAACTTTTTGTCTATTAAAATAGTTTTTTTAGAACCGTCACTTCTTAACCTCTTTTTTTAAAACATTTCTTTTCTATAAATGTCTTTTTAAAAATATTTATTTCGAACATCTTTCGTTTGCTTGGAATTGTTCGCCTTTTTAATCACTTGTATTTTTAAAATCATTCATTTTTTGAACTCAAATTTTTTAACGACTATAAGTAATTATACAATATTGTATGTGTTTTCAACAACTATATATCTACTGTTTATTTTTAGGATAACTATGTTTTACTTGTTTAAATTGCTAACACTTTATCAGGTTAAAAACTTCTAACTTATATTATATAATTAAATGAAAGATTTTAAAAAAGACCAAAGATTTTAAAATTTTATAATTTGTACCGCATAATTAAATTGAAAGTTTTCTAACAAATATATGAAAGATTTTAAAACGTGTTTTATTAAATAATAATAATAATAATAATAAGAACAAGAATATAATAATAATAATAATAATAATAATAATAATAATAATAATAATAAGTTTGCTTGGGATTGTTCGGACTTTTTAATCACTTGGATTTTTAAAATCATTCCTTTTTTGAACTTATATTTTATAAGAAGAAAAGTAAATTATACAATGTTGTATGCTTTTTCAACAACTATATGTCCAGTGTTTATTTAACAGATAACTATGTTTTACTTGTTTAAATTGCTAACACTTTACCAGGTTAAAAATTTTAAAAACTTTTAACTTATATTGTATAATTAAATGAAAGATTTTAATAAAGACCAAAGATTTTAAAATTTTATAACTTGAACTGCATAATTAAATTGAAAGTTTTCTAACAAATGACTTCAAAAAAATATACAAAAACAAAATCCTTAAAAAAGAAGTATTTATTTTTATATATTTAAAACGTGTTTTATTAAATAATAATAATAATAATAATAATAATAATAACAAAATAATAATAGTAATAATAATAATAACAACAACAACAAAACAACAACGAAAGAAAACCAAAATAGCAATAAATATTTCTAACTTGCATTGTATAATGAAACAAAAAATATTAAAACGATTGAAAAATTATTTTTTTAAAACTTATGATTTTAAAAAAAAAGATGTTTATAAAAACAATGTTAAAAGGTTGAATTAAAAAGTTGAATTAATTTATACAAACCATGTTTGAAATTGTATATTTTTTTTAAAATACAATTAAAAACCAAAATAACAAAAATAGTTTAAAAACTAAAAAAACATTTTTTTTCTAATAAACAAACAAAAGTCTAATTTAGAAAATAAGGAAAATTAGAGGGTCATTTTTAAATATTTGAGTAATTACATAATAGCCCGCTAATTATTAAAAGAACTTTAATTCACATAAATAGCCCTTGAGGTGTAAAATGCAATCTCAAGGTCTGATATGTTAAAAAAAACGGCCTAAACCACAAGGGCCAAAATAATAATTTATTTTTTATTATTAATAGGCTACCTCTTAATTATTCATAGCTTTTTAATAATTAATAATTAACCTTAATACTGAATGATTAGAAGGTACCGTTAAGAGGTTACCTTTTGATCATTCAATATTAAAGTTGTTTCTTAGTCATTAAGAGACCATAAAACATTAAAAATTAGTTTTCAATGACTATTAAGACAATACCAAACAACCTCTTTGTTTCATACGTAATTATAAGACGAGTGTCTCATACACAGCTTGGTCGTGTCTAGTAATAAGTTGTTTGATATCGGTCATACTCATGTATCTCAGGTCCACTTGCTATATCATTCACACTAGGTTTTTTTATATTTATGTGAGCATGTTTCATTTTAAAAAATGATCGTAAATGGTTGTGAGTGGATGATAGAGAATAATTAATGTTAATATGTATATTTAGAGAATTACTGTTCAACCTTTATAAACTTTTTAATATTTTTTAAAGTGGTTATGAATGGAGGAAAAAAAAGAAAAATGATCAAAATAAATAATATTATTTAATTAAGAAAGAGTGAGAAAAAAAATAATTTTAAATTTAATTATAAATATAAGGTAGGAAACCTGACGTAGACGCTCTTAGTTTGTTTAAAAATATCTACTAGGATACCGTTTCCATTTTACTATTATATAATTTTATTTAACAACTACAATGGAATAAATATGATAAATCAAGCAATTAATACTAATAAACAAAGTTTTTTTGTCACTTGTCATTTTTTAACCCATATTTTTGGCACTTGTTATATTTTTATATATTCACACATTAATTTCCACTTCTAATGGTATTATAGTAATTTAAATAATAATAAACGTTTCTCTCTCTTATTAAAATTTTTATTAATTACTATAATTCTCTCTCTTATCTAGATTTTTTGAAATCAAATTATATTTTTTAAAAATATATATTTTATTAAGGAAGTTAAAATTTACTCTTTTAATTAAAATCTAAAATAATAAAAAACAAAAACTTTATATAATATAAATTTTTCTAAAACACTAAACGTTTTCTAAGCAAATATTTTAAATCGTTTTGTTTCTAAAAAATTATAAAGGTGAAAATTTTAAAAAAAGTCTTATTAAAACAACCAAAAAAATTACAAATCATAGTTTACAAAAATAAACTTTTGATAAAAAATATATTTTTAATAAAAAATCTTAAAACAAATGTCTAACAATGAAACTATTTAGATAAGAGAGTTATAAATAGTATAGTTATTTTATTTTTTGAACTATTACATATATATATATATATATATAATATTATATTTAATATTTAAATATTATAATCTAACTCTTCGTATTTTACTATCTATAATCCGTTTAATTAATGGGTTTTTAGCCTATATATCTATCTATTAAAAAACTAAAATAAACATGAGTCAATTGTAAGCCTTACCATACTAATTTTCTCATTTCTCTATATTAATAATTATAATAATAAATATTAATAATTTTACTCTTACCATTTTCAAATAAAAAAATATTTAATTTAATAAATAATAAACCTATTTTTTTATTAAAACACAATTTTAAAAAATACATAATACAACAAATGTTTTCTTTAAAAAATCATTCTTTAAGTAAAATATTTAAAAATCACAGTTTTTTTATGAAACAAAGTTTACGAAAAAAACATTATTGCTTATTTACTTAAAGTAGCTATTTATACGTAATTATAATCATATTTTATCACCAAGCATGATTTTATAATGCATAAATTTTGATTACTAATTATTTAGTATTTTATTTATTCATTTCGTATAATACACGGGGACTAACCTAGTAACATATATATCACACTGTTACGAAATATTTCAAATATCTAAAATATGTACACCTTATGATGATATAACTTTTAAAAGATAATTTTGTAGTTGATTATAATATTTATTACCTATAATAAAATAAGGTTTGAAGATGCCACATGTCAAAATATTAGGCATTCTTATTTTTATTTTTTCGTCTCTCTATCCTAATAAATGACAATACTATATATGGTAACTATGTTAGTATCTCGTATAATACGCCGGTGGAATAAAAAATTTATTAAATAATTATTATAATTAATGAATTATAACACAGTTTTTTGATATATGATATGATTAACATACTTACGAGTGATAAAATAAGATATCATATTTTAAACTTTTTTAAATATTTTTTAAATTGGTTTTTAAACAAGTTGTTTCAATACGAATCGTTTTTTAAAAAGTGTCATTTTTAATAATTTTTATTATAACTTTGATATTTAATTACTTTTTTTCATAAGGATTTTCTTTTTGAAAGCCACAAGTTTTAAAATATATTGTATTTTTTAAAAGTTTTCGAAAAAAATATTATTTTATAAAAAAATTATTTCTTTACGAATTGCATTTGTAGAAAGATCTCTTTTAAAAAAAATTATATATGTAATATGAAAAGAATTAAATAATATAATTTTTAGTTAATGTGATATTTATAATGACAGATAAGCGGAAAAATATAATTTCATAACTCTAGAATTGTGACAAGTGGCACACAAAAAGTTTTTTTATTAGTATTGATTGATTGATAGATTATATTATTTAATACATTTTTAAGTTAAAAAAGATAGATATCATAAAAATTTAAAATCTTGATATTATAATTAAAAATACACTTTAAAAATAAATGACACAAATTTATTTTAAATATGAAGTATTTAAATACCTTTTTTTATGTTTCATAAGATAATTATTTTTTTCCAAATAAAAATAAAAAGAAAAAAGAACGGAATGTTTAAGAAAACAATTAAAAAACACAATCTTATAAAATGAAATTTTAAAATGATATTATTGTTATTTTTACTTGAACTACTTATTTATTTCTAACTCAGTCATATCCTATTTACAAAAAAAACATTCATAATTTCTAAAATATTTATTACAAATTATTTCATATATTATTTAATCAACCCGTGTATTACACGAGATACTATACTAGTATAAAATATAACTAGTATAGTCAAACGTAGACTTGCACAAAAAAACCGGGTACGGACCCG
This sequence comes from Flaveria bidentis, assembly GCA_018326385.1. Taxonomy (NCBI): domain Eukaryota; kingdom Viridiplantae; phylum Streptophyta; class Magnoliopsida; order Asterales; family Asteraceae; genus Flaveria; species Flaveria bidentis. The sequence goes on from BJCM01069431.1 coordinate 14,160, forward strand.
ACCCGGGTCCGGGTACAACCCGCTACCGAGTGTACCCGGTTCGTACCCGGAATAAACCGGCGGTTTCAACCTGCTTTGGGTTCGTACCCGGAATATTTTTCTGTCTTCTACTAGTCAAATTGATTAAAATCCACCATTTCATGTGTTAGTAGTTGTGTTATTTTTCAAGCATCATTAGACCAGTGTAATTTGCCTAACATACATTGGCTTTAAGACTTTAGGTGGTGTTTTGTTTGTTGTTTAAAAGTCACTATTAGTTATTAAGCTCAGGAGAAACTCGACTCGGTAGCATGTTATGAGAACCTGATCTACCGGTGACGTTAGCGCCAATGTTGTAAAAACCAGACTAGTCGGCCAATTAAACGTTGACTAGTCGGGAATCGGTGCTTTACCGATTGGATTTTCTCTAATCGGAACAATAAGACGCTAGTCGGTCAAATTGGTCAAAATCAGGAAGAAAAAAAATTGGCCCCAATAGGACCTAGTCAACTGTTAATCGGCCCTTATGCATTTTTGCAAAATCCAGCGACTTTCCGGCGAAGTTCAAAAATTCCGGCGGAAATTCCAAAGTTCCGGCCAAATTAGTTTTATATATATATA
>BJCM01069440.1:0-20992 GCA_018326385.1 Flaveria bidentis
TAAGTTTTGAAAAGATTGTATAAATGATGCGACAAAAGGGTACATTTAGCACGACGTACATTAGAAGTTGGTCTCACCACGTAGTCCTTTGATTGATTTGATTGGTTTAATTTGTCCCTATAACTCTATTCATCAACAGTTTCTTGATAAATTGTACTAGGTTCTTAATTTTTTAATCTTGATTAAGGATGCACCGGTGCTTATATATACATGTTATTGAGTTCAAAATTCAAAACCCCATTATTATCTTGCAAACCCTAGAAGTATTTATTGCTTTATATTTGTATATATGTTTTTTGTTATTTAATTTCTGTTCTTGAAAAACAAGAAGTGAAATGAGCTGTCAAGTACCCTCATCTGTTAGTCAGACTACAGGAGCTTGTAATGTCATATGTGCAATGTGTCATAAATTCTTGAAGCTGTGGATCTGTCATCATTTCTATATCATTCAGTAGTACTATCATTTCAAGTTATTTACAACATGTACAAGGTCTGATGCATGAAATGCAAGTGGTGTTAGCTTTTATTTGCATTGACTCCTCCCTTGCTCAGAGTGTAGTCAACATCTGGCATCTAAGGGCTATGGATTCTGTTTCTAAACCTGGCTACCAGTCCTTAATTGATTGAACAATCATGTTTCTTTTCTTCAGTTACTTCTTTTTCATTTTCATACAAGTAATCAACTTCTTTAATAACCAAATAATGAAATTTGCAAATAATTGAAAAAGAAAACTTGTCTACTTATTTGATGCCCAAAAGTGAAAAGGGCACTAAGTGTTGCTTAACTTAGATCTAGTTTTTTGTGAATTTTGAAAAGTAACTGTATCGTTTCGTCATTTGATTTCTACAATCATGCTCTACATGTTGTGTAGTATACTAATTTTTTTTGTTTTCTCTTTAGTGATTCATATTTGCTCATTGTTTCCTTCTCCGACACTATACTTACTCTCTTACTAGGGTAACAATGATATGTGGTGTTTGACATATAGTAGCCCGAACACAAGATAACCATACATTAAACAATATAACAACCTTGTTGGACGGTTTGTCACCATCTGTTGGGCGAATTGCTAAAAACAACATAGATCCATGAACCTATGAAGAACACTCCTATATCGCATGCCACAACTCACCTAAACAACCCTAGTATTAATAACGATTTATCCTGCCAACTCAACATCTATAAAATTATCCTAGTTATGGTTCAGACAAAACTCTTGTTGCGTCATAGTATGAATTTGATCCATGAAGAAAGGGCCAAGGGGATGGACCAAAGCTAGAAAACCTGTAGTAGCTGGTGGTTTTTTTTAGAATTGCTAATTCAAAACACCCACTAATCATACTCTTAAATATACATTTTTTGTCCACTACGAGATTTGAACCCTCAATCAATCATATAAAGAGGGGCGCATTTTCTATGTATTTTGGTATTGCTAAGTCATATGTCCTTTGGTAGCTTATGGGTAATCTCCCATTCCCCAGGTGCGCAATCTAAAATGACATCCCATCCATGCTTCCTAACAATGCTTACATTGTTCTCCTTCAAACAACACCATCCCTTAACTACTCCTGCTATAGTGGTTCTCACAACCAACGCCATCACGCGGCAGATGCCTTTCCAAATCACCCTAGAGGTCAATTTCGAGTTTTATCTAGACATTAAGTCCTCTTGTTGTCTCCACCAAACTAAGAGACGCTACCGATGTTGAACTAAACTTGTCTGTTCTTTTAGTTAGGAGCATACCTAGTTTGGCCAGAGGATTCACCTTAAGTCACATTCAAAGTGAGTCTCGCCCACACAGGGAGATGGAGGCTCACCATGCCCATTCCTTTGTCAAAGAATCACCAAGAGAACAACAAAATTCTAAGTTTACTTACATCAATATGTGAACCAATGTCTGAACGTATGAAGTACACGCAATCCAGACGACCTTCTAATGTCTATTTTCCCCTTCGTATAGCAAATGATCGATAGAGGTGGAGCAATGGGCTATGCTTGTTTGGTGTCACATGTTCATCGATCCTTACAAGCGATGGCTTGCCTCTAGTTCCGACTAGGCACAAAAGTATTTTATAAATTCAAAGACTTGTAGAAAAAATCTTAAAATTTCATGCAATGAATTAATTATGAAAAGACCATCGAGGCGTTTACCACATTAAGCAATGGTAAAGATAATATTGTACCAAACACGACTAGTTGCACCTTGGATTCGAAATCTGTGTTTTTGCTATACTTGTGTTATTATATAATACGTGCGTTGTTGTATCCAACTTTTAGCTACGCTTTGTTTTATGATTAAGAAGTTGATAGATGTTAGTTAAGACTTCATTGAATTTTGTTTAATTTATGATAAATCATCATAACGAGTTTTTTCACCTAGCGAGATGCGGCGGAACTGTGCGATGACGTTGACGTGGTAAAGAATATGTTTGCAAACTCCATAACCAACTGTTAAATTTGTAACGTGTGTTGGCGTGTTGCTTTGGTGACACTAATGTGGTTATGGCTCGCACATTAACATTAAAACAACGTACTTGTTCAAAAAATTAGTAGCAAAAAAAATAAAATATTATTGAAAAACAAAAAAGTAGTTTAAAGAAGAATATAAAAATGCAAAAGAAAAAAACAAAAAAAAAACAAAAAAGTAAAAAAGTAATGACAGAACATAAAAACACGATTGAGATGTTGAGACACAGAACTAAACCATGGTGGGGGTGGGTGTGAGGGGACTGAATACTATACCATCATGCAACTACTAATCATGTGTAACTGGCCAATTGTAAAGCATTTATCAGAAACCAAATTGATTAAGATAATAATAATAATAATAAAATATTAACCTTAACCTATATGTTAATAATGTAATAAAATGAACAGTAGTATGCATGTGTTGTTGCATGATGTACAAGTTCTATGTTGCATGTGTCTTTTGTTTTATACAATTGTCTATGCAATTGTCTTTTCTTTTATCAAAAACCAAATTGCTTAAGATAATAATAGTAATAAAATATCACTGACACTTCTAATTAACCTCTACCTTAAGGGATCCTGATTATAGATCTGTTGTAGGGTTTGTTTTTCGGAAGTCGCCGTTGTCGGACCTTTGCTTGCATGGTTTTCTTGGCAGTGGCGACGACGAGGTATCGTATCTCGTCTTCTGCTCCTATTACATTGTGCCCGATCGAAGCTCTTCTGAGTTTGATGATGAAGAATTTGAGTTCATCTGAGATAGTTTTTAGTAGCGAAGTACAAGCCTTAGAAACCTGGAGATCCTTGCCATCCGTTCTCTTATCCAGGGTGGGAAATGACACATGTAGCCTCCACTTCCACCTCTTCCCCTTTCTTTATTACATCGGAAGTCCTCACATATGTATTACGTGATTTGTGTATTAGCATGGTGGATTCTGGAGGTGACAAAATAGACGGGTTGGATTGGGTTGATTGTTAGGTTAGGATGGGTTTGAGTGATGATGAGTTTGGGTCAAGATGAATCATTTTTAGAAAAAAAGTCAGGATGGGTTTGGATCAGGATAGATTCGGGTTAGCATGAGTTTAGGTCAGGATTATTTTTAAAAAAAGTCAAATACAAGTAATTTAAATCCAAACTTACATGTGTAACAACTAATAGTCTAAATGTCAAATACTATACCCATTAAAAAATAACAAGTCTTCAAACCATATTATTTTTTACATCTTGTACCCTACAAAAAGAGAAAACATGTTGCATACTTGAATCCTATACGAGTACACGGATCATCATTTTCGGTTCACCACAACCTACAAGGTTACAACAAAAAACATAAAAACAATATATGTAGATGATATTCACATTTCCAACTCTAACATATTGTTTTTTAAGTGTAAATCTTAAAAACTCAATATTAAATAAAGGTGTAACATCCTCTCTAATAATAAGAAAGCTAATATTATCTAAACGCGGCTACTATCATATGTCGGATACAATGTTTTTAACAAGTTCTTCATCCATCTCGTTCTCGTTTTCATCTGAATGTGTAAAAAAGTAAAAGTTGAATTAAAATTATGCATAAAATTAATTAGCAAAAATTAATAAAAAAACTTATTACCTTCTAAATCAAACAACCAATCACATGTGCATAACAAAGCCTCTACATTTGATGATAGTAGTGATGTTCGGTACTTACTTAGAACCGGACCTCCAATGCTAAATGATGATTCTGAAGCAACTGTGGTGATTGGATGCTTAATATGTCATGAGCCATAAGAGACAATTGAGGATATCTCCCTTGACTTTCCTTCCAATATTGTAACACATTAATTTATTCTTTTCTACTAAGTGGAGGTTCATCAAAATACATGTCTAATTGTGATTTTTCTCTTTCAACATTTCTAAATTCGCTTTCAAATGACTCAAATCCATCCAAATCATCCAATGTGTCAACATCAATATTTGAACTCCTGGCCATTGAAGAACTTGTCCTTGAAAAAAATACCATACTCCTTATCATAAAGTATATGAATACCTTTGAAAATAATCTCCAATTTTTTTACGTTGTTCATTCGTCATGTTAAGTTTTCTAAAACAAAACTCAACAACCTTAAACTTGTATCGTGGATCTAGAACAACCGCAAAAGACAATATTATGCTAAAATTTTCCCAATATTTATCAAACTTTTTTTTATTTCTTTTGCCATATCGCTTATCATATTATCAGCATTGTTGATCTCATCTTCAATACATTTCTGGATTTTCCATACAGTATAAAAATATAAGTTTAATGTAGGATAATAGCTACCAGAAAATAAAGTTGTGATATTATAGAAAAGTTTCAAAAATTCTATGATTGTTTCCACCCTTGTCCATTCCTCTTCCGATGGAGAAGTCTTATAACTAGAATCTATTCGTGCTAACCGAGCATAAGCGTTCCGATGGGCCAATGCACTATCGATCATAAGATATGTATAATTCCATCTAGTTGCAACATCTTGACGTACATGTTTCCCACATTGTAATGAAAGATGATGTATACATTGTGCAAACTTATACTTTCTACCAGCACTTCCTCTAACAAACTTCACCAACTCTCGAACCTTCTCAATTGGTCCTTCAATTACCTTTAATCCCGCCTGAACAATAAGATTTAACACATGTGCACAACATCGCACATGAGTGAAATCTCCCTCCCAAACTAAAACATTGATTAAACGTAAGTGACTACTTAAACAATCTACTAATACGTCATTATATTTAGCATTGTCTAATGTGATCGTAAAATCTTTTTCTCTATGCGCCAATCTGCTAAAAAATTAATCAAATACTTCGTCAAAAGTTTACTACTGTGTGGAGGTGGTATAAGTTTAAAGTTTAACACATTTTGCCTTGGAACCCAATTCTCGTGGAGGTGGTATAAGTTTAAAGTTTAACACGTTTTGCCTTAGAACCCAATTCACATCATTATAGTGAGCTGTCAATGCCATATATTCATCTGTCATGATAAAACTCCATAACTTAGCAGTCAAGCATATTTTACTAGTATTTTTTTGTAGCTTCTCTTTAAAAATTGTCTTCTCTCTATCATATATTTTTAGTACATCAGCCTTTGCAATGTTTCTTGTTGTGATATTCACATCACGATGTAAATATTTATGCCATATAACATAAACAAAATAAACCAACCTAATTATATTTACAAGCTAATTTTTGTGTTTAAAGGAACCCCACAAGCTATTTCAAGATTTCTTGAATCCATGAATATAAATCCAAAGATCATGAAAAATTAAAGAACTCAAGAACAAATGAATATCTAAACCATGTCATCTTCTCAATTTCATGATAATTCTTACCAAAATCATATTCACCCAATTGAACAACTAAATTATTGCATTCTTAATGATTACAAATCTATAACTCGTTTAGTCACATTTTCGTAATGAACAACTAAATTATTACATTCATCCAATTGAACAGCTAAATTATTGTATCATGAATTCTTATCAAAATCATATTCACTCATTTAGTCATTTTCTACAAGCCTATATTTTAAATTTAAAATTTATTTAGATTTAAATGCATTTTACATCCTGAGGTTTCATATAAATTGTCATTTGAATTAATCCAAAAGTTTAAATTTTCCCATTTGCATCCAAAAGTTTACAAAAATTGTCATTTGAATCCACTTAACTACTCCTAATTAACGCCATTAAGTTTCCTAAATTAGAGGTATTTTAGTCAAAACAATTACAACAAATCAGCTCTACATGATAAGTTTTAAGTGTTCAGTCTTATTTGATAATCACCATTGCAATTTTAATTTATTAGGAATGATGGTCATCATTTCGTTCATCTAATCAAGAAAGATATTTCTGGACATCATATTATATAAAATAAAATATAAATATAACTAACTAAAAGTAATTAATTTCTAACTTTATAAAACATACAAAACAAAAATATATATAAACAAACAAGTCATATAAAATAAATTATCTGAATTATAATCATAAAAGACAAATTATCATAAAAGTATGAAAATAATTTATAGAATAACATTAACTGCCCATGAATAATAATCATAAAACATCAATAATCGTAATCATAATTAAGCTTTAAACCAAAGAAAATTATGTTTAATTAATAAAACAGGCAAAAGTAACACGATTACTAAACCAAAATACATTAACAAGACAAAATAATAAATTCAATTATAGAGTCATAATTATCAAAAGAGGCTAAACATATAAAAACCCTCACGTGAGTTGGTTTTTTTATTTTGTAATTTTTTATAATTAAATAACTCTCATGTTAGAAAATTAAAAGATAAAGTTAACAGTGTTGGTTAGGTGTAGCCAAATGAATTCAGATGACAATTTTAGTAAAACCTTTGATTGCAAATGATAACATTTTAAACTTTTGAATTCAAATGATAATTTGTATAAAACCTTAGGGACTTAACTCTTTTAGTTAAGTATAATATCTAACAAAGTAAAGTTTTAATGTAAAATTTGGACAAGATGGTTTTCTCATTTAAAGTTTTGATTAATATTTTAGTGTTTAGAGGTTAAAATATATTGCGGATTCGTTATGTTTCGAGCCCGTTGCAAAGCGTGGGTTTAAATTTACCGAATACTATCTTACAGAACTGATATTCTTCCTTGTTGATCACATATTTCCTCTATGTTTGTTTATTTCTAGCAAATATATATCATATATTTTTATTTAAGCCAAAAAAACAATTATATTCTTATTCTATAAGTAGTTCAATAATTGATTAAAATTGAGAAACCACTTGTAATAATTGAGAAATTGTTTGATTAAAATTAACGAAATAACTATATACTATAAAGGAAATTTAAGGGAGGTTATGAGATTCGTATATCCAGCATTTACGCTTAAACTATAAACGCGGTTTCAAGCCTTTAACATATATATGCATATCATAATCTTTATTTTTAACTTTTAGAGAAGAAAAGTAATTATAAAAAAGTATTATAATGTAATGAAGTTCACTTCCAGTGATATTCTAAGAATCAAGACCCCTGAACCTTGAATCTTGACCCCCTTCATGGGAAATCAGATAAAAGCGAAAATGTTTTATTAATTGATACTTCCCGTTTCAAAATCAAATGACTAACTATTCTCAATAGTCAATAGTTTTATTAATGATCTTTGTCACTGCGATGCGAGTATTAAAAAATTGCCCCCCTTCTATGTGATTCTTTTTATGAACGTTAAAAATGCGATCTTGATTCGGAGGATACATGTAATTTAATTGGTCTCATCTATTCGTTTTCCAGTCGAAACTACACCCCAATCCCATAGGAGAAAACCCATTCCTGAAAAAACACACTGATTCAACTATGAATATTTTGTTTAAAGTGATATTTAAACCCGTGACATCTTAATATTTAAATGTGGTATCTTAACTTAACCCTTCTATGTACTTACTTGGAGATTGAATGGGATATCTCTCAAATTTGTTTTTTATTTTTACTTATTGGATGAACTCTAAAACATGTACTCACTGATAAGTTTATATTGTTTTATATCCATTAATCAACGAAAGTTACTTTAAAGAGAAAAAGTTAGAGTACATCGCATAGTGTCTATGTTATGTTTAAAATGTGATTTTAATCCTTAAATTTGAAAAGCTACAAAATCAGTCTTAAATTAAACCTAAACATAAAATATTTGATCCCTAAATTGAATGGATTTAACTTTTTCATTAGATATTTTCACTAGATTGTTAAAAACATAATTTGAAACTACCTGCAATGTAGGACCCATCACCCCACCCACCCCCTTCACTTTGTCTTGTATAACAATAAACCTGTTTACTCTCAACGGCCATGAATTCCAGCCATCACCATCTTCCATCTTCCATCTTCCATCTCCATCGTGCAACACCACCATTGCTTTCGCCATCACCTTCTCTGAGTGTGTGTGTGTGTGTGTGTGTGTGTGTGTGTTTTGATCTATTCACAACACAACATCTCACATCACCGCCACTGCTCACGCTGGTGATGGAGACGATCAAACCTCATTTATCCACAAGATCTGAAACACAATGGCTACGATCATAACCCACTTCACCCAAATTGCAAAGCTTGGTGTTGACACTTTTTTTTGGTTTAAGATGATGGTTGCGTGGCGGAAGTGATTGTTCGGTAGTTATGGTGGGAGGGGTAGTGAGGGCAAATAGTAGGATGGCTACTGTTGGCTGCCGATGATGTGGTGGCGGTGCTTTATTGTGTAAAGTGGGGCCCTTCACTATTTTTTTTATAATGTCTTAATGTTATTTGAATTATTTTAATTCTAAATTAAAAGTAGCTTAGTCATTCACATCACTTTATAAAATTAGTTTATTCATTATTTTAATTATATATATAGAAATATATATATATATATATATATATATATTTCTATCTCATATCTCTACGCCCACTCTTTCTCTCTCTCTATACTCCAACTCTAAAACCAACCCACTATCTGTCGTCGTCGTTGCCACCACCACCACCTGCGGCCCGCCGCCGCCACTACCACCATGACCCCCACACCTTCTCAACCTTAGATTGGACTCCCATATCAGAACCCTTCGCACCTATTCGGTTCCTTTTGTCCCTTGTTTCACCAAACACCCACCACTAGATACGCCACCACCAACCTTATAAAATCGAACAGATCTAAGACCTCCACACTTAGATATGCTTCATCAACCCCCACAATCGGATTAAACATCCTGAGCACCACCGAGGATGTAGGATTAAACATCCCTAGCGCCACCACCAACCCCACAAAATCGAATAGATCTGATTAGTAGACCAAATTAGGGTTTGTTAGGTGCTCCTACGGGTGTGATGGTGGTGCATGATAGAGGCTATGCTCTTTGATTTTCGAGTTGCATTAGGAGGAGCTTAAGTTTGAGATTGAGCTTTGATAGGTGTGGTGATGGTGTGATGGAGGCGGTGGTGGTGTGATAAGAAGTAGAGGTGGTGGTGTGTGGAAGATGAAGATAAATGGTTGATGATGGTGTGGAAGATGAAGAAGGTGGTCGCAGGAAAATAGGTGAAAAAGGGTAAGTGTGTGAGTGTATAGCGAGAGAGAGTGTGTGACTATATATACCCATTTTTTTCTTTTTAATTTTTATAGATAATTTTTTTATATTAAAGTAAAAATAAGCCTAAGAGCATATTTGTCTTTTTATATCTAGTTAACAGAAAAAATAGATGGGTGTTAACGTCATGGACTTAATTGTGACAAATTTTATACAACAGTGGTTAAACCGAGTGTAAGGACACGTTCCCGGGACGCTTACAGTTGGATCATCATCACACATAAAACATATATTTACATTCGTATTTCATAAAACATCGCAGCGAAACATTAAAATAATCTTTCATTTCCATGTAAATGCTTTTGCAAGTTAATACAACATTCATTACAAAACGCAGTTTGTTCGCATTACAATGCAAAAACATTAATCAAAAGAATGCCATCCAAAAAGGAGCCGAGTAGCCGCCCGTGCCATCCTTAGCAATCATTACCTGCCAACTGGAAACATATAAAAAGTCAGCGTTGCTGAGTGAGTTCTAATTTTATAATAAAACATACTTTACTTTCATTAAAACCTTTTATTTTCTCATGCGATCATACATCATACGTATACACTGATAATATCATTATTATCTTCATCATTCATTCATACTTTAACTTTTACATTCTTTTATCATTACACTTTTTCTTTCCATCAACCATAAACCTTACCCTTATGTTCATGGTACTGGACCTAGGCCTATCATAGACCTTCTATAACGGTGCACCGCACCTCATGGCCACAACACCTATAGTAAAGTTTAGGTGCATTATGCAATACCTTTCTATTCGTGGTTCTGGACCTAGGCCTATCATAGAACTTCTATAACGGTGCACTGCACCTCATGGTCACAGTACCTAAGGTATGAATATAGGTGTACCATTACCATATGCAATACCTTTCTGTTCATGGTTCTGGACCTAGGCCTATTATAGACCTTCAATAACGGTGCATCGCACCTCCTGGTCACAGTACCTAAGGTATGCACCAATAGTTCTATACAAATAGTCAATCACAAAGAAAAACCCTGATGCATACCATGCTTGCAGGACTTTCTTTACTTTCATTACTCATTAATGCATGCATTCTTACTTCATCTTCCTTTTTTCTTTATCTTTCACTTTACGTTACATAATACTTCATTTTGTTCATTAACATGACACGTAAAGTCACAAGAAAGATAAACATACATCATAACAAGGAACATAGCGTACACAGTCATCAACATCATACAGGGCAACATCATACATACATAACATCATGCATAAACATGCAACATCCTCGTCATGCCCAACATAACCTCTAAGGCCTCTATAGTCATCGTACATGAACTTACGGGAACTTCCACGTCAATGCTTACATCTGCACTTTCCCCTGAAAGTTAGAAGTTGAACTAAGCTTCTCCTCGGGTGCAACAACCCTATTCGAGCGTATGAACACCCTTCAGTCGCATGGCCTCCAGGCGACTGAACATAATGCGATTGGACTCATGCGGATGAACATCTATGCGAATGAACACCCAGTTGTGCGTATGGACCTCATGCGGATGGAAGTAATGCGAATGAGCACCTATGCGACTGACCTCATGCGAATGGACTCAATGCGAATGAGTACCATGCGATTGGAACTAATGCGACTAAGCACCTATGCGACTGGACCCTCAGTCGTATGACTCCCCATGCGACTGGACCCCCAATCATACGAATGAAACCTTAGTCGTGCGAATGAACCCTCAATCGTGCGAATGAACCTCAATCGTGTGAATGAACCTCAATCGTGCGAATGAACCTCAATCGCACCTCAGTCGGCCGTATGGCCTCTAGTCGGTCGCCTAGCCCTAGCTGATGCAGAAAGGAGTTCATCCCGAACCCAATCTGCCATTTTCGATCTCCAAGCTCATCCAAACCCATTCTAAGACTAAATCAACCATCCTAGACCTTAGGAATGCATACCACAACACCATACAAGCACACACAAGCCCGGAAACAAACTCCAAATGCATCACACGCAACACACCCAAATGGGTCAAACACACACACATACAAAAACGGGTTTTCTATGCTTTCCAGCCCCAAAATCGTTCGAAAACAAGTAAAAGTGGGGTCCTAGAACTCACACAAACGATCACAATGAGAAGAGCTTCAATTTGACTCGCTCCTCAACGATTTTGCTCACTCGAACCAACCCAAACCAACTTTTCTTCCTCTTTTCTCCCTTTCTCTCTTCTCCTCTTTTGTTTGGCTGAAATGTGAGTATGGAGAGAGGGTTAGGGCTGCCCTCTCCCTTTTAATACCACCACACACTCGACTTTCTCTCGGTGGCAAGTTTGGTCCCTCGACTTTGGACTTTATTTCTTTTTCTTCACTCGTCGACTTCAAAATAAATAAATAGCCGGGTGTTACAAGTCCACCCCTCTTAAATAGGTTTCATCCCCGAAACCTATTATTCCTTGAACAAACGTGGGTAATGTTGCCTCATCTCTTCTTCGGTCTCCCACGTCGACTCGAATCCTTTCCTGTGCTTCCACTGTACACGCACAAGAGGAACCGTTTAATTCCTCAGCCTCTTCTCCTTTCGATCGATGATTGCCACTGGTTGCTCCACATAATTGAGCCATTCGTCTACTTTGATATCTTCCAGTGGAACAATCATATCTTCATCTGTCAAGCACTTCCTTAGATGGGATACATGGAATGTCGGGTGAATTCCACTTAACTCATCCGGTAACTCCAATCTCTAGGCCACCTCTCCTACTCAAGCAATGATTCGGAAAGGGCCTATGTACCTCGGGCTCAACTTGCCCTGCTTTCAAAAATGAATAATACCTTTCCAAGGTGAGACCTTCAACATAACCCGGTCACCCACCTGGAATTCAATCGGTCTGCGTCGTTTATCAGCATACGACTTTTGTCTATCTTTGGCTGCCTTCATGAAGGCTTTGATCTTTTCAAGCTTCTCATTCGTAGCCTAGATCACCTCGACACTCCCTAACTCCTTTTGACCAATATCCCCCCAACAAACGGGTGTTCTGCATCTCCTACCGTATAGCATCTCATATGGGAGCATACCAATGCTGGCATGATAACTGTTGTTGGATGAGAATTCAGCTAACGGTAGGTGGTCATCCCAGCTTCCTCCAAAATCGATAACACATGCCCGAAGCATGTCTTCTAATGTTTGAATGGTCCTTTCTGACTGACCATCAGTCTGGGGATGATAAGTCGTGCTAATATGTAACCTCGTTCCCATAGCATCGTGGAACTTCTTCTAGAATTTGGATGTAAACCGGGTGTCGCGATCAGACACAATAGACACCGGCACACCATGACGAGTTACAAATTCCTTGATGAACAGATCATCCAACCTCTTAGATGAATATCTCTCGCGTATCGGTAGAAAGTGAGCACTCTTCGTTAAACGGTCAACTATCACCCTTATGGCATCATACCCTTTCGGGGTACATGGAAGCTTCGTAATGAAATCCATGGTGATATGCTCCCACTTTCATTCCGGTATATCCAAAGGTTGGATCTTCCCATACGGCTTCTGATGCTCGGCCTTCACTTGCAAGCAAGTAAGGCACTTACTCACATACTCCACTACGTCACGTTTCATACCCGGCCACCAATAATCTTTCTTCATGTCTTGGTACATCTTTGTAGCACCGGGATGAATAGAGTATCGAGTCTTGTGAGCTTCATCCATGATCTTCACGCGTAGATCCCCAAAACGAGGAATCCACACACGACCGAATCAGGTTCTAACACCGAGTGTGTTTTCACCCAGTTTCGCAACCAGACCTCTAATTCTTTCAGAGTTAAGATGATCTTCTTTCAATGCCTCATCTTGAAACTGTTTGACCTGCTTCTTCACATCTGAGGTCATGATCAACTGGTATGCTTACACTCGAATCGGCTCGGGTCTCTCCTTTCGGCTAAGGGCATCCGCCATCACGTTGGCTTTGCTCGGATGGTAATGAATCTCGCAATCATAGTATTTTATGAGCTCCAACCATCGTCTCTGCCTCTTGTTCAGATCCTTCTGCTCAAAGAAGTACTTCAAGCTCTTGTGGTCAGTGATGGTTGTGAAGATGGTGGTGGCAGGAAAATGGGTGAAGAAGGGTAAGTGTGTGTGTATAGAGAGAGAGTGTGTGACTATATATACCCATTTTTTTCTTTTTAATTTTTATAGATAATTTTTTTATATTAAAGTAAAAATAAGCCTAAGGGCATATTTGTCTTTTTATATCTAGTTAACAGAAAAAATAGATGGGTGTTAACATCATGGATTTAATTGTGACAAATTTTAAACCACAGTGGTTAAACCGGGTGTAAGGCCCCATTCCTGGGACGCTTACAGTTGGATCATCATAGCACATAAAACATATATGTACATTCGTATTTCATAAAATATCGTAGCGGAACATTAAAATAATATTTCATTTCCATGTGAATGCTTTTGCAAGTTAATACAACATTCATTACAAAACGCAGTTTGTTCACATTACAATACCAAAACATTAATCAAAAGAATGCCATCCAAAAAGGAGCTGAGTAGCGGCCCGTGCCATCCTCAGCAATCATTACCTGCCAACTGGAAACACATAAAAAGTTAGAGTTGCTGAGTGAGTTCTAGTTTTATAATAAAACATACTTTACTTTCATTAAAACCTTTCATTTTCTCATGCGATCATACATCATACATCATACGTATACACAGATAATATCATTATTATCTTCATTATTCATTCATACTTTAACTTTTACATTCTTTTATCATTACACTTTTTCTTTCCATCAACCATAAACCTTACCTTCTGTTCATGGTACTGGACCTAGGCCTATCATAGACCTTCTATAACGATACACCCCACCTCATGGCCACAACACCTATGGTAAAGTTTAGGTGTATTATGCAATACCTTTCTATTCGTGGTTCTGGACCTAGGCCTATCATAGACCTTCTATAACGGTGCACCGCACCTCATGGTCACAGTACCTAAGGTATGAATAAAGGTGTACCATTGCCATATGCAATACCTTTCTGTTCATGGTTCTGGACCTAGGTCTATTATAGACCTTCAATAACGGTGCATCGCACCTCATGGTCACAGTACCTAAGGTATGCAGCAATAGTTCTATACAAATAGTCAATCACAAAGAAAGACCCCGATGCACACCATGCTTGCAGGACTTTCTTTACTTTAATTACTCATTAATGCATGCATTCTTACTTCATCTTCCTTTTATATTTATCTTTCACTTTACGTTACATAATACTTCATTTTGTTCATTAACATGACACGTAAAGCCACAAGAAAGATAAACATACATCATTAACATGAAACTTATGACCCTCTAGCTCCACATCACAGTTCTCTATCATCTCAGAAATCTTGTGTGACATCGGTCACCTAAAGGTCCATCAATTAACATGGATTTCGTTAACTTGTCTTCGCTCGTTCATTCCTCATCTTTATAAACTATTCGTGTGGATATTATACTTTCTTTATCATCTTTATGCTTGTGTTCTTATCGTTAACGTATGCTATCTTTAAAACTTTTACAATTTTCATCATCGTATCACTAAATATACCATTTTTATATAATATTATTGTCATTAATAAAACCATTGTTAAGTTACAAATATCATTAATTACATTTTTATCATTAATATAACTAGCCTATTAAAGTCGTTGTCAACCGAAACAAATTTGGGAACTCGGGGGCTAAGTGAAAGGGACCAAATGTGACATTTTGCCGAAACTAGGGCTGGGTATATAAACCCCATTTCCAGCCCTAGCCTCTATTTCATCTTCTTCTTCTTCACTTTTCTCCTCCTCCTTGCACCAAAACCGCCCATTTCTTCGCGTTTTCACCGGCAAAATCTTGGCTACAGCTGAGTCTACTCCATTCAAGCAGGCAGACGACCTTGGTCGTCCCTTTTCTTGCTCGTTTACGGCTGTCCATTTAGGGTTTTAGGTGTTCGGGGCCAACCCGAGCACATGTGGTCGTGTGGGTGCATGTGATATCTTTCTGCGTGTTCTTCTCGTTTGGGTGTGTGCAAAATGTGTTTCTGGAAGTCCTTGTGGTGTGAAATTGTGCACAGAGCAGCCAAAGACTGCTCTGCACTTTTGCAGTCACGATCCTGCTGTTCAGGCGACTGGGTCGACCATGCGACTGAGCCGTGCGACTGGGTGAGTCGTGTGACTGAGTCATGCGTCTGTGTCTATCGTGCGACTCAGTTGTGCGACTGGGGGTGTTGTGCGACTGAGTTGTGCGACTGTGTGTATGCGTGCGATTGAGTCCTGCGGATGAATGAATGTGTGCGATTGAGTCATGCGACCGAATGAATGTGTGCGATTGGGTGTTGTGTGGTACGACTGAATTCTGAGTCGCACGAATGAAGGTTCAATCGTACGAATGAAGCTGATTCGTACGAATGAGGGTTGATTCGTGCGGATGGAGTGTTGAGTTGTTCGTCTGGTCCTGTCGTGCGAATGAAGTGGTTGTGTGTGAGTTTCTCCTTGTGTGTGGTGTGTATGTCGTGTGATGTTAACGTGACATCGACACGGTTGCCATTTCTAATGACAATATTTAAGTTAACACTAACAAACTTACTAATGTTATTCCAAATCAAATCAACTTAATATTTTACAATTATCAACAACCGATTCGTAACTACTAATATTTACCAAAATACTTTTCTAATAACAATAGAACTTTTTACACAAATATCATCGACAATGGCGACGATTTCTAGTACTAGGATCTACACAAGATCTAATACGTGTGTCTGCTTGTGTGTGTTACACGCGACCGAACCGATACAACCTGAACCGACCGAACGTTACTATTTACTTTATACATATCATTAATGCTTCATAATAACTGTCAATAGGTGTTTGACCATTTACTGCATACAACATTTGGAAACTTTGATCATTCATACTTACCACTTAACAAGTGAGTTTTGTGGCCCCTTTTTACGCTTATACTATACTTCAAACATTTACAAACATGGGGGAAAAGTATGCTCACCCACTTTCTATGTTGTACAACTCACATACAATTTACATACTTGGAATTAACGTGTTACTGTTTTGTAAGTACTTATCTGATACATGCTTGAGTTTGCTGTGTGGTACTTTCTTTGCAACTTTTTAATTCCAGTGTGGGAACTGACGGATAGGTATTGGTAGTACTACTGGGTTGACACCCCCATCCTTGTTTGTTGGTATACTAGTTGGTACCAACAGTGGCCAGGAAAGGGCCCTTGGGTGAATATATTCCAACAAGATTCTATGTGTACGTCATTAGGTTTGGTTGCAAAGCTCATTGTCATGTGATTTTGCTTACTTATAACTGTATTCACAGTATTCCACTACGTTTACTATACAACATCAATTACTTTTTTCTATTTAAACCTGCGAGCTCACCAACAATTTTGTTGACCATTTTGAGCATATCTTTTTAGGTGACAATGCTAATTGAAGATCTAGGTGTGCTGCCTTAGTGGAGACCCTAGGATGCATTTTGAGACTAAACATATTTGACAAACATTCATTTTTGAACATTGTTGTAGTCTGATTTAAACAACTTTATTCTTTTGATACTTGTTCTCGGGTTGTGGGAATTACATTACAATGTTATCTTCATTTGATTATGTGAATCATTTATCATGTTATGCTTATGGCTAGGTTGTCGTGAATATTGACTAAACACGACACAAGTCTCCATTTGTGTCGGGTGTCGTCATGACACGCTTTATCATCATTTATTATATTGTATCTCTATTGTTTACCATGTGTTATGACGATCCCGTCTCGTTACATTCCCGTGTTTCCGATTTTAGCGGGGGTGTGACATACTGGTATCAGAGCCATTGGTTATAGAGAATTAAGCAATTCGCTTGACCTAGACTATAACCTAGGAACCTTCATGTAGATTTGCATGCTAGGTTCTGTGTGCATTTTATATCTCATGTATGTGTTCCTCTTTACTTGTCCGTTTATCTATCTGTTTTGTGATCTTTTCACCCTGTGAGTGAACCCTTGTGCCCACTCCTTATGGGATGCTTATTTTGGATCTTCCATTCCCTCTATGCGTCGAGTTGGTTTATCAAATTCGGGTATTGAACCCGAAGAGATCTTCACAGATCATGCTATTGCGTTTGACCTCGGACATTGAGATTGACCCTGAGGAGGTTATGTCTGAAACCTTGAAAGAGGTGGAGATAGACAACCTTCGGTAGACTAAATGTGATTATATACATGGATTTACAATTGTTATAATGGACTATTGTTGGGACATTATCAATTCATGGTGTGAGAACTACATGACTTGTATGTGATTTGTGGTGACTATAAGTGTGATATTAACTTGGAATGCTGGACTTTGATGAGTGGTATGGATAATACACTTTGAAATGGTTAAAGCTCATGTGTTTACTACTTTTATGATTAGAAAATACCGCCTTGAAGAGTTACCCGCAGCAATAGTGGCGGAAGTGAAGCCCCGAGGGGCAGAGGCAGAGGCAGAGGTAGAGCACCAAGAACAAGTGATGGCCCCGCCAGTAATAATCAGGGAACAGGAAACTCTAATATGGCAGCTTTGATCGCTCAACAACTGGCCGCACTGATTCCGACTATAGTGGCCCAAGTGAGCGATGCACTTCAGCAACAGCACCCCCACGGGGATGGTGGCAATGATAATGAGGATGGTGGAGAAAGAGGTCAAGGTGGGATTGAAACTAAGTAGGTAATGGGAACCTGACTGGGAACGAAAGTAATCAGGAAACCGGGAATGGTGGAACAACCGGTAATGAAACTGGGGTTGTTAATACTAGAAGGGGATGTTCCTACAAGGAGTTTGTGGCCTGCAAACCGAAAGAATTTGATGGGAAGGGTGGAGAGATAGCCCTAACCAGATGGAAGGAGAAGATGGAGGCAATAATCGATATCAATGAGTGCCTCGATAGCCAGAAAATCAAGTATGCCACGTGTTCATTATAGGGCAAGGCATTAACCTGGTGGAACACTCAGGTTCATGCTAGGGGAAGAGAATTGGCAATGCAGATGTCGTGGGATGAGTTTAAGGCATTGATCACCGAGGAATACTGCCCCCCAACAAGATGCAGAAATTAGAGCATGAATTCTAGAATCATGTTATGGTGGGGGCCAGACACGCAGCTTACACTGACTGTTTTCATGAGTTGGCAAGATTGGTTCCACATCTAGTGACTCCGGAATCCAAGGGAATCGAGAGGTATATTTGGGGACTTGCGCCTCAAATCCAGAGCGCAATTCTGAAGGCTGGCGCTCTGACAAACGAGATGGTAAGAACAGGGATCTTGGGAAGAAGAGCAGAGAAAAGAAAGGAAGTTAGGGAAACGAGCCGGTCGAGTGCCGGGAGATTTGACAAAAGGGCCAAGACAACCAGAAATTTTTTGGCCGTGACGCAAGGCAAAAGAGAGTATGTTGGGCCGCACCCCAAATGTGATAGATGCAACTATCATCATCCCCCAGGAATATCGTGCCGGGTGTGCGTGAATTGTAAACGCCTGGGGCATCTAGCAAGAGACTGCAGAATAGCGCCAAATCTGGTGGCTTTAGTCAATGCGGTTAACCCCGCCGGGAATGCCAGGGTCTGTTATGAGTGTGGAAGCCCAGATCACTACAGAAACATGTGCCCCAGACTGAATCGGGCGCCAGGTCAACAAATGAACAACCAGCAGCAGGTGATGGCCATAGCTGGAAATCAAGGCCCGACGAATCAAGGAAATACAGCTCGGGGACGTGCGTTCGTCATTGGAGCAAACGATGCTCGTCAGGACCCGAATGTTGTGACAGGTACACACTTACTCAATCATCACTTCGCATCTATATTATTTGATACTGGAGTAGACAATAGCTTTATATCTTCTGAGTTTGTGCATCTACTTGATTTGAGTCCTAGTAGGCTAGAAACTAGCTACTCTGTAGAAATGGCCAATGGTAGGGTTGTTCAAGCTGATGAAATCATTATGAAGTGCTCGATAATATTGGAAGACCATGCCTTCGATATAGACTTGATACCCTTTGAGTTAGGAAGTTTCGACGTGATTGTGGGAATGGATTGGTTGTCGAAACACGGAGCTGAGATTGTCTGTCGGGACAAAGTAGTATGAATCCCCATGCCAAACGGGGAGGTAATCAGGATTCAAGGAGAACAACTGGGAAGAAACTTAAAGCTTATCTCCTGCATGAAAGCACGCCGAAGTTTACGAAAGCAGTTCTATGTTTTTCTGGCTCATGTGGTAGAGAAGAAGGAAGAGGAGAGGAAATTAGTAGATATTCTAGTGGTACGGGACTACCCAGATGTATTTCCTGATGACTTGTCGGGTTTGCCTCCTCCACGATAGGTGGAATTTCATATAGAGTTGGTTCTTGGAGCTACACCGGTAGCAAAGACGCCATATCGGTTAGCACCATCTGAAATGCAAGAGTTATCTAGTCAGTTATAAGAACTACTGGAGAAGGGTTTTATTCGGCCGAGTCACTCACCGTGGGGAGCACCGGTATTATTTGTCAAAAAGAAGGATGGGTCGTTCCGCATGTGTATCGATTACCGTGAGTTAAACAAGTTAACTGTGAAGAATCGATATCCTCTCCCCAGGATCGACGATCTGTTGATCAGCTGCAAGGAGCTTCATATTTCTCAAAGATCGACCTTCGTTATGGATATCATCAACTACGTGTTTTCGAGGATGACATACCGAAAACAGCGTTTAGGACTCGTTATGGACACTATGAGTTCTTGGTCATGCCATTCGGGCTAACTAACGCACCAGCAGTGTTTATGGACCTAATGAATAGGGTGTGTAAACCTTACCTGGATAAGTTTGTGATTGTATTCATAGACGATATACTTATCTACTCCCGATCGAAAGAAGATCATGAAGAACACCTTTGGACAATACTGGAACTGTTACGGGAAGAGAAACTTTTTTCCAAGTTCTCGAAGTGTGAATTCGGGTTGCGGGAAGTGAAGTTTTTGGGTCATGTGGTTAACGAGGATGAGATTCATGTAGATCCCAGCAAGATCGAAGTGGTGAAGAAATGGGATGCACCCCAGACACCTTCAGAGATACGACAATTCTTAGGATTGGCCGGTTACTATCGTCGCTTCATCGCGAATTTTTCAAAGATCGCGCAACCATTAACACTGCTGACTCAGAAAGACAAGAAGTTTGATTGGGGACATGCACAAGAACAAGCGTTCCAAACGTTGAAAGAGAAGTTGTGCAACACACCGATATTGTCCCTCCTAGACGGAACTGATGATCTTGTGGTATACTGCGATGCTTCACATCAAGGATTGGGATGTGTACTAATGCAGAAGGATAAGGTGATTGCCTACGCTTCACGACAACTTAAGGTGCA
>BJCM01069449.1:0-10696 GCA_018326385.1 Flaveria bidentis
CCTTACTCAATCAGCATGTGGCTGATGCCCTTGCAAATCCAAATCTCAATCCGCATGCCGCTCCAATCGATAAGCAATACCAAATTTACTCCTAACATTAACATTATGTCATCCTGATTAAGTCGAAGTACTTATTCAAAAATTCCAAATACCTGATCTAAACATGTTGCAGGACAAAGAGCATGTACCTTCAGGTCCTTCATGGACTGCAAGCCAAACCCATTCAAAGGAACTGAAGGAGCAGTAGGACTACTCCGTTGGTTCAAAAAATTAGAGTCAGTATTTGAGATTTGCAACTGCCCTGCTGAGAGCAAAGTGAAGTATGCTGCCGGCATGATGGACGGTGCCGCACTAAGCTGGTGGAACACTCAAGTCCAAATGTTGGGCGTTGAAACTGCAAATGCTACATTATGGGTAGATTTCAAGAACTTACTTAAGGCTGAGTATTGTTCCAGGGATGAAGTGCAAAAACTGGAAACGGAATTTTGGAACCTGAGGATGGTTGGTTCTGAAATTGAAGCTTATTGGCTACTATATGCCATACCATGATCAACCCGGCTTACAAACGAGTTGAGAGATACATCGATGGACTAGTACCGGAAATACAAAGCATGGTCACCACTGCTAGACCAACTACTATTCAGGAGGCTGTCCAATTGGCCTACAAGCTGACCGACCAAGCCGTCACGCAGGCAAAACTGCCCCCGCGTGGTGCTACAAGTAGTTCTAATGACAACAAGAGGAAGTGGGAACCTTATACCAATGGGAAACAATCTTCATCCTCCACTCCACAACAGCAACACAACAAGAGATTCAATCAACCATAACCCATCCAAGACTCGGGTAGTTTTAGCGGCTACCATGGCAACCTCCCAAAATGCAACAAATGCAAGTTTCATCACAACGGGCAGTGCACGAAGAACACTTGTGAGAGATGTGGAAGGTTTGGACATGTTGCCAAAAATTTCAGAGCAAACCCCTCAACAAAAGCACCTCAACAACAACCACAACAGAACTACAGGCAACCTGGATGTTATGAATGTGGACAATCTGGTCACTATAGGAGGGAATGTCCGAAACTAAAAAGGAATGGCAACAATGGTGCTGATAACCGCCCTGGAAACGCCAACGGAAACGACAGGGGCAACGGTAATGGTGGAGCCAAGGGGAGAGCTTTTATCATTGGATCAGGTGAGGTTGGTAATGATCCTTCTACTGTAACTGGTGAATTTCCTATCAATGGTTGCTTTGCCTCTGTGCTATTTGATTCTGGTGCTGATAGGAGTTTCATTTCGCATAAGTTCAGTCGATTGCTAGATGATAATTCTGTAGCCCTAGATACGAATTATACAGTAGAAATAGCAAACGGTAAGATCATCGAGTCTTCGCGTATATATAGGGATTGTAAGATTAGTCTATCTGGGCATGATTTTGATATTGACCTATTATCTATTACGCTCGGTAGCTTTGATGTCGTTGTTGGCATGGATTGGTTGTCTAAGAACCAAGCCGAAATCATTTGTCATGAAAAACTTGTCCGACTACCTTTGCCTGATGGAAAAATACTCACTATGGAAGGCGACAAGAGTGGTGCAGTGGTTGGCATCATCTCATACATGAAAGCACAGAAGTGGTTGAGGAAAGGGCATTCGGCGATTCTAGCCCTAGTTACTGAAAAGACTACTGAGGAGAAATGACTGGAAGACATCCCAGTTGTTAGAGACTTTCCTGAGGTATTTCCCGAGGAATTACCTGGCCTTCCTCCACACAGACAGGTAGAATTTCAGATTGAATTAACACCTGGAGCAGCTCCGATCGCTCGGGCGTCGTACCGTTTAGCACCGAACGAGCTACAAGAGCTGTCTAAGCAATTGCAGGAATTGCTGGACAAGGGATTTATACGCCCCCAGCTACTCACCTTGGGGAGCTCCAGTACTTTTCGTGAAAAAGAAAGATGGAACCTTCAGAATGTGCATTGACTACCGATAACTGAACAAGGTGACAATCAAGAATAGATATCCACTTCCGTGCATTGATGACCTGTTTGACCAATTGCAAGGATCAAGTTACTAGTCCAAGATTGATCTTAGATCGGGTTACCATCAACTTCGAGTGCGAGAGGAAGACATCTCGAAGACGGCATTCCGAACTCGTTATGGGCACTATGAGTTCGCAGTAATGCCTTTTGGGTTGACTAATGCCCTAGCAGTTTTCATGGACCTCATGAACCGCGTTTGCAAACCTTATTTGGATAAGTTTGTCATTGTCTTTATTGATGACATACTAATCTACTCTCAGAATAAGGAAGATCATGAGGAACATCTGAGAATCATTCTAGAATTATTAAAGAATGAGCAATTGTATGCAAAGTTCTCAAAATGTGACTTCTGGATGCGAGAAGTGCAGTTTCTTGGTCATGTGATGAACGAAAAGGGTATACGTGTAGATCCTTCAAATATTGAAGCAATAAAGGATTGGCCGGCACCGAAAACACCCACTGAGGTGTGATAATTCCTTGGTTTGGCAGGTTATTACCAACGATTTATCGAGGGATTCTCAAAGTTAGCACAACCTCTAACTGCCCTGACCCACAAGGGAACCATCTACAAATGGAGCAGCCAAGAGGAATCAGCATTTCAGACACTTAAGGACAAACTCTGCAGCATGCTGATCCTAGCCTTGCCAGATGGAACGTAGGACTTTGTTGTTTATTATGATGCATCCATCCAGGGTTTGGGATGTGTACTGATGCAACGCAACAATGTCATTGCTTATGCGTCTAGATAACTCAAAGTACACGAGAAGAATTACACAACGCATGATCTGGAACTAGGAGCTCTAGTGTTTGCCTTGAGAATCTGGAGGCACTACTTATATGGAACCAAGTGCACGATCTACACAGACCACAAGAGCCTCCAACACATATATGACCAAAAAGAGTTGAATATGCGGCAACGACGATGGTTAGAACTGCTCAACGACTATGACTGTGCCATCAAGTATCATCCAGGTAAGGCTAATGTGGTAGCCGACGCCCTCAGCCGAAAGGAAACCTCTAAACCTCGTAGAGTACGCGCATTAAAAATGACCATTCACTCTGATCTGCCAGTGCAAATCAAGGTTGTCCAGTCAGAGGCCTTGAAAGTTGAGAATCTAAAAGCAGAATCCATACGAGGTATGGTGAAACAATTAGAGACCAAGGATGATGGAATTCGCTACTTCATGGAACAGATTTGGGTGCCACAGTATGGGAATATATGAGAGTTAGTAATGGATGAGGCTCATAAGTCACGCTACTCAATTCATCCAGACTCAGATAAGATGTACCATGATTTGAAGGAATGTCATTGGTGGCCAAACATGAAAGCTGAGATTGCCACTTATGTAACAGATGTTTAACTTGCTCCAAGGTTAAGGTGGAGTATCAGAGACCGTCTGTTTTACTCCAGCAACCGGAACTTCCAGTGTGGAAATGGGAGCAGATCTCGATGGACTTTGTCACAAAGTTGCCTAGGACTCCCAGCGGATGCGATACCATTTGGGTTATAGTAGATCGCTTAACAAAATCCACTCACTTTCTAGCCATCCGAGAGACTGATCGAATAGATAAGTTGACATGGATTTACTTAAGTGAAATAGTCTCCCGGCATGGTGTACCGGTATCTATCATATCTGATCGTGATGCTCGATTCACTTCTTATTTCTGGCGGTCTTTACAACGATCATTGGGAACGCGGTTGGACATGAGTACTACGTACCATCCACAAACCGATAGTCAGAGTGAGTGTATGATCCAGACATTAGAAGATATGTTACGTGCATGTGTGATTGATTTTGGCAGTAATTGGGAAACTCATTTACCATTGGTTGAGTTCTCCTATAATAACAGTTATCACACCTCAATAAAAACCGCACCCTTTGAGGCACTATATGGGCGTAAGTGCCGATCACATATTTGTTAGGCAGAAGTTGGAGAAAACCAACTTACAGGTCCTGAGCTTATGCACGAGACGACTGAGAAGATTGTGCAGATACGTAATCGTATGGCAGTAGCACATATCGACAGAAGAGTTATGCTGATAAACATCGTAAGCCGTTGGAGTTTCAGATTGGTGATAAAGTACTCTTAAAAGTCTCACCCTGGAAAGGAGTGATACGCTTTGGAAAGCGTGGTAAACTAAACCCTAGGTACGTTGGACCATTTGAGATTGTCAAACGAGTTGGTCCGGTAGCTTATCAACTGAATTTACCTGAAAAGCTCAGTGGCATACATAACGTGTTTCATGTGTCTAATCTGAGGAAGTGTCTATCCGATGACTCACTTGTCGTGCCATTAGAAGAATTGGAGATTGATGAATAGCTTCGTTTCATTGAAGAACCAGTTGAGATTATGGATCGAGAAGTCAAAACCCTAAGGTGTAGCAAGATTCCCATTGTGCGCGTTAGGTGGAATTCAAAGCGTGGACCAGAATTACCTGGGATTGTGAGGATCAAATGAAGAAGAAATACCCGTAACTGTTCAAAGATTAGGCATTTACTCCTTAAGGTATCATTCCCACGATATCTTTTCTTTTAATTTCAAGACGAAATTCCCTTTAACAAGGGGATGATGTCACAACTCTCACTAAACCTTACATTCTTTATTTTGGGTTTATTTCAGAAATCTCAGAAACCCTATCATAAGCGAGCTTCTGACCTCCTATCGTTGCTATTAAAATTGGTGTTCTATATGAACCTGATTACTCTAATTTTCGGGACGAAAATTCCTTCAACAAGGGATTGATGTAACACCCCGTATTTTCAGGTCAACACCGTTAACTTAAATGCCCATTAACTTGTAGTTTTTCGTTATCCGGTTATTATTTATCATATACGTTTATTTAAATTTCTACAAAACAAGCAATTATAAAACAAATTATCATTATTCTTTTAAACTATATTGTAATCATAAATATTGGAAAAATCATCCTAAATCTCAACTTAGTAACCGACTTCCCTCCTTTATTGCTCATCGTGAACCTTATTCTTTCTCTCACGTACATATTATTCAACCCTAAGCAATCCCTAACATTCCAACTGCCGTCGACAAGCTTCATCCTCCTCTCCTCACTCACGCAACTCCAGCAGCCTTCCTATCATCAATCTCATCCCCGGTGACTCCCTCGTTACTCTCCGTAATCTCTTGTCGACCATACACCCTTCGACTTCCTCTTGCAACCGATCAATCGTAACAGCCCTGCGTTTCATTTGGTACGTTCTTTCTTGTTTCATGGTTTTGTTTAATCTCATACGGTTTCGGTTCTTTTGGATGCGGTTTCGGTGTGTTTGGGTTTTCGGATTCAAGGATTGCTACACCCGGGTTGTGTTTTGGGTATGGGAATGTCATGCTCGTTTGTCTGTGTGTGTGCGGTTATTTATATATGTGTTGTGTGTATTCTGTGCACATATACATGCACATATATGTTTGTTGTAGGGATGTTATGTATGTGTGCCGCATGGATGATCCACATATATATGTATATATGTATGTAGTTTCTGCATATACATGTATGTATGTGTATTTTGTGTATGTATATAAATGTTATGGGTGTGCATGTTTTGTGTGACCGTATGTAGTCATGTTTGTATGATGTTTGGGTGCTCATGGGTTCGGGTGATCGGGTGTGTCATTGGGTGCAACTTTGGCCCCGGTTCATTGGCGTCGACTGGTGTTTCATGTGTTCGGATGTGCGTGATCATCTTGAGTATGTTGTTGCTTTATGTATGTAGTCCCTTCCTGCAAATACGTGTTTGTATTGTTATGTATTATGTGTGTTCTTGAGGTGTGTATGGTATGCATCAGGTGAAATCTGCAGTTTGTATGTATGTGTGCGTGTACATGGAAGAAATAGGTATGTTGGGTGTGCATGCTTCTGAAGGTATGTGTGTATGTGTGTTATGATGTGCATGTGTGCATTCTGCGTGTGTTTTATGTGTTGTGCATGGGTCTGTGTGGCAATGGTGCAATGCATGAATGTGAGTGCATGGGTATGATATGTTCATGTTCGGGTTGTATGTTTTTGGTTTATTTGTATGCATGTGTATGTAAATCTTATGTTGTGGGCATGTTAGATGAAAAGTAATAAACTATATGATAGTAGGTGGGTTATATACATTATTTTAAGAACCGTCGGCAACCGAACCGAGTCATGAAACCCGAAACCGTACTTTCCTTATATTTATATTTAACAATTCATATTAATAGTATAAATTAATATTAATTCAGGTTATTCGGAAACCTAATTACCTATTCTTTGCATTACTTTGTTGCTGTGCATTTTAGGTGAGTTCGCAGCCCCACTTTCGTATTATACTCTCTTTTGGGGGAGAGAAACATGTTGTTTTCATAAACAAACAATACTTAGATTGGTAATACTGCATATACTGGTTTACTATTGTGATACCACTACGTCTCTTCGGACCGTTAATATGGAATTAGCGAGGTGATTGTTAGTAGATCTACTGGGTTTGACAAACCCTACCTGGGCTAGTCGCGCTAGTTTGACTGGAGGTTAAACGGGTGAATGGTTAGCCTGTTTTACAGTGTTGTGGTCTGGTATCCACAGTCAGGGTATTCATTATATTAAAACTGTCAACTCGGTCGTAAAATTCATACACATAGTGACTTATTGTAGGCTAGCTACCTACTTATATGCTTTGATTACTTAATCTGGATTTTATTACTATTACTTACCGTTTTCTGATAAACCTGTGAACTCACCAACCTTGTGTTGACACTTTAGCATGTTTCTTTCAGGTTCTTAAGCTGCGCACGAATAGGAGCATCTCGCATTGCATTCATCATCGTAGAGTCTAATGAACAATCTACATTTTTCTATAAATTATATTTATTTGGTTTGCGCGTGTTTGCGTCGTTTAAATTATGGTTTATACACTTCCGCACTTATTTTCATGTTTCGTATTTAATTCTGATATTAAGAAACTTTATTTAACTTAGAAATTATATTTTGTAATTGTTGTGTCATTTGGTGTAACTAATGGCTAAGATCCTGGTATGTCACGCGCCTAACGGTATTACCCCGTTTGTGAAAATTGAGGGTGTGACATTCTTAGTGGTTCAGATGTCTAAATAGTTCAGTACTTAATGATTCAGATTATTTGTTTCATGAGCACATGTCTGAATGGTTAAGATATTTACCACTGAATGGTTAAACATTATACTAATGTTGAATGGTTAAGCATTATACTAATGCCGGATGATTAAGAGGTCTAATGTTAAATGGTTAAGACATACTATCTGAATTTGTCAGACATTTGCCTTTAAATAGTTAAACGATATACTAGCTCTTAATGGTTCAGACCTCTCAATGGTTCAACACTTAATGGTTCAGACCTCTTATTGGTTCAGCACTTAATCATTCAGAAGTTGTCAAATAGCCCCTTTTTAAATCATGTTAAATTTGTCCATAATACATTTCATTAGGCTCCTGATTTCATATCATTTCAATCTCTAATAAGATGTTTCAAAGTCTAGAGATTAGAAATATAACCACTTTATCTTAGTCATTCGTATAAAACTCTTAGAGCTAAAATGAGGCTAGCCTACTAGGTAAGCATTTTGCTTATTAAATAGAGGTTCTAGATTCAAATTGCCTAAACATTGTGTCATTTGAAATGATTTAAAAGTAAGAGGTTCAAAAAAAATATATAAAATTCTTAAAGTATTAAAAATAATCACAGATACCATGTCACTTCGATCCAAAATATGCTTCTTGTGACTCTTTCAACCTCTTTGTTTTTCTCCTTTCGACCATATTGTTTGTAAATACAAGTTTAGACATGATTTGCCACCAATGCACCACTTCTACAATACTTCAATCCTAAATTTCTTATTATACCTGCTTTTGATGATGAGTGAATTGAAACCATACAGGAGATTCATAAGCATGTGTAAGTAACAATCAATTTAAGTAAAATCATACCAAAAACACATATAATTAAGGATTCATAAATGATCACATCACATTTTGAACGATTTACGCTATATAGTGTTGCATTGTTGACCTTTAACCCTATAGCCTTATTTGTTTAGTGATCATCAACATGCATACTTGTTCAAATTATACATACTTCTTCTGGTAGATTGCTCTTTAACTATAGGAAATGAAGAAAAACTTAGATGTATAATATCTATACTTGAAAAAATATGTAATTGTATTTGTTTTATAACTTATTATCATAAAATTGAAGCCTAAAACAAATTTAATCCACTTCCCCATCTGGTCCATTGTGAGATAATTCCACTTTATGTGCATAACTTAAAAGTGCATAACTTAGATGGGGCTATGGGCTCCAAAAGTAAGCAATACCTACCAGAAATTAATAACACAGCTAACACAAATAAGAACAAAAAAACATCATAAAAGATCGAATGAATGGCATATAAGCACACGCAAATGTTACGTTTAATTTAAAACTTCTTTTTTGAGAAAAATTATATGCTAAAATCATAATTTATGAGTATTTTTGTAAGAAAACAGACATATTTATTAAATTTCCTTTTTTTTTTCTTGAAAACAATTACTAGCCTTTTCATTTATATTCCCGTGTAATTAAAATTTGTGTTGTATGTTTTAATTACTCTTATCAAGCAAGTGATTTATCCATTTTCAACCAAATTATATGTTGTGTTTTCTTGATTTCGTAAGGTCTGGATAATGTTTTTAATCAAGTCGTTTGTTTTTAGATTCAAATATTTCTTGTGCGTATGAAGTACTCAATCATATAAGAGAGTTTTTTTACAAAAGTGAGATATTCTTTTCTATGAAACTAATACAAAATCATATGTTAAAACCAGACCAAATGATTTTTATATAAGTGATGAAACTATGCTATGAATCATCCGGCTCTTTCATGAAAAGCATGAAAGTTTACGGTTACAGTGGCCATAAATGTAAGAAGTAAACATATTACTATTGACTATGAGTAGTAACTAATTCATGTATCCTAATTATATTTAAACCATAGTGATATATATATATATATATATATATATATATATATATATATAACCATGTATGTGAAATAATTTTGAAATGTTACGTACATGATTAAATTGATGGCATGCTAGAACCGTCCATAGAGAGCTAGGGGACTAAAAGAAGTGGAGTGATTAATGATTTTTTGTTGATTAATTTCATCAAATTAATTAAACGGTAACTAAAATTTTTTCTATACATGTAATGATAAAAAAGGGTAAATTTTCACAAATTCTTGTGTTCATATTTGTGTATAGATAGAAGATGGGGGACTCGTAAGTAACAACCAACAGGATCATGAAATTAGGGTTAAAGTGTTGTCTCCCATCATACCACTACATACTATCTACTACACTCCAAAATGCATCAAATATATGTTATTTGTGTGTGTGTGTGTATTATCCCTTCACTATTCCTTGGGAAGTAAATACGGTCGCCTTGGCTCCAACAGTGAACTTTGGATGTGGTGATACGGTCGCATGAACTTCATACACACTTGAATCAATCCATCTTCTTCTTCAAATGATGAAGTTGTTAATACTTTCTAAATATTTCAATATATCTAACTGAACATAATATTTAACTCGGTTGAAACTTAATATATAACATATAGGGTGTTTATTTAAATGAGTTTGATCGGATTAGATCAAATTAATTGATTTTTGGTTTTTAAAATATGGAATTAATTAAATGTATTAAACAACTTTAGTCATCAGGAAATGAAACAAACAAACCAAAACAAGTTACCATGGGCATTAATACACACTTAATGACTGAAGGATGAACAATAAAGTAAAGTCTGACACACGAGGATGAAAGGTGATTGAATATATATTTGACGAAATGATCAAATGTAATGTTAAAGCAAGAATTATTAGAAAACTACATTTAATGGATAGTTGAGTCCAACATCCGTCACTGAAAGCCATCACCGATGAGGTTAAGTCGGTGGTAGTCTGTCACGAAGCTGGACGTGGGTAATACGTTGTCCGACGAATTGTCATTGCAAGCTTGCAAAGGATCACCAACAGATTGCCGATGGTCATTTCTTTGGCCAAGTTTCATATTTTGTCGGGCAAAGACCTTCTTGTACACGTCCTCGAGGGCTGCATTCATGGCAATCATCACTAGTGCCAAAACTTCCCTTTATCCATAGATTACTGTTGAGAAAATTATAAAATTAGTGATGATTATATTATGCATAATCCGTCACTAATTGTACATTTATTCAAATTAAAATAAAATCTTAAATTTTATATTTCTTGCATTACAAATGCCGACAAATCTATAAATTACATTTATTTCTTAAAAATATGATTATAAATTCAAATTTTATAATATAACCGAGTTATAAATTTTTGAACTTAATTTAAATAAACAAATAAACAATAGAATTATATTACACATTGTCGTTATAGGGCTAGATTAACCAAAAACCAAAGTGATCCTATAGTGACGACATGTCTTTGTCTTAGGGTAACCTATAGTGACAACATTATGTCATCACCATAAGGTCTTTTTCTTGTTGACGGGGCCATTTACGAACCTTTCGATACCATGGTCACCCAAACCAACCTTAAGGTCGTTAGTGAACATGATAGGATTGATGTTGATATCCTCGAGGTTAAGATGATTGGAGTGTCCACCACCAACAACCC
>BJCM01069461.1:0-10842 GCA_018326385.1 Flaveria bidentis
ATTTAATATTTTAATTTAGGTAATTATTTAAGAGAAGAGAGATGCCAGAAAAATAAACTTAAGAGGCTTAGAAATATGCCAAATGTCCCCCTAAGTTACTCTTTTAGTATTATTATTATATTATATAGATAAAATTTGTATGGGCACTATTTAGTTAATTTTATTGTAATTTTATATATATATCAAATTTTAGAGTAAATTACAATTTGCATACCTGACGTTTGTTCATTTTAACCATTTGCATCCCTGCAGTTTTATAATTACCATCTCCCCCTGATGTTTTATTTTTATTTACATTTGAGTCCAACACACTAACGACGTTAGATTTTTTAGTTAAATTTAATGACAAAAATACCCTTATTTAATACTCTTCATCTACTCACACCCCACCCTTTTCATCTTCTCTCTATGTCTCTTTCTCTTCTCCCTCTTTGTGTCCACCACTGCCACCACAACCATCGTGGTCGCCACACCACCGCGATTGTCGCACCGCCACCGTCGTCGCACGTCGTTGTCGCCGCACCACCACCGCACCTTAACGACTAGAAGAACCACAACCACCCCTATTTATTTTCTTCTCTTCTCTTCTTTGTGTATCTGTGCGATCGGTAGACCACAACCACCAAGACGTGAAATTGTTGTTCTAGAGAAACATATCTAGTGGTGGAAGGGTGAAACACGTTGATGGCCAAGGGTGTTTTGGCAAAAATCACAGATTTAGTATTGATGATCGGCTATGGAGTTGGAGATAGGGGTTTTGGTGGTGTTGATGGGTGGTTGTGATGGAAGATGCAGTGGTGGTGATGGGTGGCTGTGGTGGTGGTGGTGGTGATGGGTGGTGTGCGGTACATTATGGTGATGGGTGGTTGTGGTTGTGGTGGGTGGCTATGGTGTGGTGATAGGGGCTGTGGTGGTGGTGATGGGGGCTGTGGTGGTGGTGATGGGGGTTGCGGTGATGGTGATGGGGTTGCGGTGGTGGTGATGGGGCTACGATGGTGGTGATGATAGGGACTACGGTGGTGGTGATGGGGCTACGATTGGTGGTGATGATAGGGACTACGGTGGTGGTGATATTGATGGGTGGATGTGATTGTGGTGATGGGGTTGTGGTGATGGGGTTGTGGTGGTGGTGATGGGGCTGCGATGGTGGTGATGGGGCTGCGATTGGTGGTGATAGGGTTGCGATGCTGGTGATGGGACTGCGATGGTAGTGATAGGGCTGCGATGGTGGTGATGGGGCTGTGATTGGTGGTGATGGGGTTGCGATGCTGGTGATGGGATTGCGATGCTGGTGATGGGATTGTGGTGGTGGTGATGGGGCTGCAGTGGTGGTGATAGGGCTACGGTGGTGGTGATGGGACTGCGATGGTGGGGATGGGGCTGCGATTAGTGGTGATGGGGTTGCGATGTTGGTGATGGGACTGTGGTGGTGGTGATGGGGCTACGGTGGTGGTGATGGGGTTGTGGTGGTGGTGATGGGGTTGCGGTGGTGGTAATAGGGTTGCGGTGGTGGTGGTGGTGGTGCTGATGGGGTTGCGGTTGTGGTGATGGGGTTGTGGTGGTGGTGATGGAGTTGTGGAGGTGGTGATGAAGCTGTGGAGGTGGTGATGATGGTTGTGAAAATGGTGATGGTTAGTTATCATGGTGGTGGTGAAGGGTAGTTTAGTCTTTTTAACAATACTTTTAACAAGAAAACTAATGGTATTAGTATTCTGTACTTAAATAGAAATAAAAATAAAACAATATAAACTCAAATGAAGATAACATGAAACGTCAGGGGTCAGATGGTAATTTTCAAACCGCAGGGATGCAAATGGTTAAAATGAACAAACGTTAAGAAATGCAAATGATAATTTACTTCAAATTTTATTATGTAGTTGTATGTCTATCATCTCTATACTAATAAATAAAAATAAAGCTGCACATGAGTCACAATTCTAGGTTATTTAATAGTTGATTTTCTTGCATCTCTTTCCTCTTAAATAATAATAAATGGAAGAAAGAAATATGTTGAATTCAAATGTCAAATAAATATTCTTTAGTTAATAACTATCCATAATTAAAATTTCAAATATGTTAACTTCAAATTTTCAAATATGTGTAATATATGTGTTTATTTAATACAAATAATACATAATGTTTAAGACATAACTTCATATATTGGTAAAGATATAACAATAAATTTATTTATTTCGTGTATTACACGAGATTTTAACTTAGTATAAAATAAATATATTCCCATAAATTATAAGCACTTTAGCCTCACAAGCCTAGTCACGTTCAACATGTAAAGCTCGTGCTCAAGCTCTTTTTTAATTCAGGTTCAAGTTTCAGTAGATGATTAGTATACCGCTCATTCATACCCAAGATATATAATTTTTGAGTTCAGTTCACTTTTTACCAAATTATGATACAATGAATCTTGGAAATAAAAGAAAACACAAGTTGAATGATGATAAAATATACAAGCAGCCCGTCTTTTATCATATAGGTTAGGTTAAAAAATGGAGGTAGATATGCTGACGAGTGACAACAATAGAAATCGTTTTTTATTCGCGTCAAAAGTTAAATTGAATTTAGTTATAACAATGACATTATAATTGCTTCAAGAATTATTTATTTATATCATGTTTTATCTTTTACTGTTTTCTTTAATTTTCTAACTAAAATCGCATTAATATATTCTCTTACTTTATATAAATCTTTTTAAAGTTTTGTTGTTTAGAAAATTTTATATGAATGTAGAAATAAAAAATTATTTAATCAGAAGATATTTCTTATTAAAACTCAAAGATTAAATGATATGAGTAGAGAAGTCGGATAGAAAGATACAACAACATAACCGTAAGAATTTGTAGTAATTCATAGATGGTGTGCGGCATAAGCAGAAAAAACTAACCCTTACCCGTAATATGTAATTTGAGAAAACAAGTTTTGGGATGCAATCAAATTATGGTGCAGGATTGTAGCAACTATGAGAGATTCAAACGTAGAGATCCTTGTGCTCCTAAAGATGTTATCCCCAACCGAAACCAATCAAGAAATTGAATTATGCAATCCAGTAGGACTTTATGATACATTAGGTTAGTATACTGTGTATTACACGAGTTGAATAAATAAAAAATTAAATAATTAGTAATTAAAGTTTATTAATTATAAGACGATATGTCTGAAATTACAAATGAGTAATAATATAAGTAATAAAGTAATGATACCATTGTTTTAAACAATTGTTTTTAAACCCTTATTTTTTTAAATAAACATTTTCTTCCAAAACAAAGCGTTTTGGAAATATCAATAATATAAAAAATTTATTATTATAACTCCTAGTTTTAGTTATTTTGTTTTATAAAAAAATCATTTTTAATAAAATCATTTTAAAATATTTAATATTTTAAAAAATGTTTGTTGTTTTAAAAAAAATTATCTTTGAAATTTTGTTTATTTAGATTTTGTTACATTTATAAAAGCATCTTTTTTAATTTATTGAAACACAATATTTAATCTCAAAATAAATTAAATAATAGTATTTAATGTAATTATTTAATATGAAATTAACAGAAAATTAAAATTAAATAGTTTATAATTATTATAACATATAGATATAGATGTGAAAGGCCGTAATGACAAACTATTCAACAATTGTAACACTTGTCAACAAAAGTTGTAGGCCAGATTAATTTACTACTTTTTATGGATAAAAAATTGTGTAAAAATATATAACAGTTTGCGGTCATTGATATGGCTTGCCAATGAGTTATAGATCAACTGGTTTAGGAGGATGCACCCTATATTTTTTTAAAGTGAAGGTCATGGGTTGGAGTCTCACTAGGTGCAATATGCTCATAATGGGCCAAGGGTTTTACCACAGTGGGCCTTTTGGTGGTGGGTTTCCCTTGCAATGGTGGGCGAGCCGGGTCACCAACGTTGTCTGTGTTCGCGGGCGTGGGTGGCCTTTCGTCATTGGGTTTACCCTGATGACCGGGTTTAAAAATTATTCGTTGGCCGTTAAAAAAAATGATATAGGTTTGTACTTCCCCAATGTACAGACGTATCTATGCTCTTTATTTGATCTAACATCTTGTAATAATCGTGCTTTTAATAAATTTTTGTAGTTCAAAGAAATCAAACTCAAATCACATTCACTTAATAGTCTTCATGTCAAGGGTTTTTCTTCACTAACTATCTCTAAATGAATAAAAATCATTGTTGTAC
This sequence comes from Flaveria bidentis, assembly GCA_018326385.1. Lineage (NCBI taxonomy): Eukaryota > Viridiplantae > Streptophyta > Magnoliopsida > Asterales > Asteraceae > Flaveria > Flaveria bidentis. The sequence goes on from BJCM01069461.1 coordinate 4,216, forward strand.
AAGTTTGTCTTTAAAATGACAGAGATCATTATAAATTTTTATTTTTAAAAAAGTGATTACTCTTGACATCACTAATATTTATAGTGGTCAAAATTACACTTCTCATTAACTTCGATAACGAATAAACTTACAAAATGTCTGAAAAGTAATGTTACAATATGCAGCATCAACATTCTTTCTCTTTTGAGTTTTTATCTATCAAATAAATATAGTATATAAATAGAAGATCATTTGGTAAGAAAATGTCCTTATTTTTTAATTGTAAAAGGCTGAATCAAACTATAGAAATTAGTTTTTTAAACAAAGAAGGGTAGAGAGATTGCATAATCTATTAGGAACCTTACGATCAATGCAACTGTCTCATCATGAATAGACCATAAGAGGTTTTGAAACTCTAATTTGCAAAAAAGATATATCTATTCGAATAAAATAAAAATAGTTTTAAAGATTTATAAAAATGAGTATTCAACACTATATTTACCCTATATGTTAATTTTACATTGTAACAAACAATAGTTTGCAACCTTCTCTATGTTTGTGTTTGGTACTACTGGATTTTACGTGTAATGTTTTTATGTTCAAGTTGATGACGAGGAGTATAGACTCATCCAAGACTTTTTTTATCAGTAGCATTCATTTGTGATTTTATTTTGTTGTTTGATGTCGTGTTTCGCGGCTATGATAGTGACCATGTACGATCTTGAGCCTTGAAGACGGACTCTAATCCTGTTATGGTTGGAATCCGGTATTCATGGTTATGATGATGACTGCATGTTGTCATCTGAATTTTGTAGTAGTTTTTCACATTGTGAACGGCATTGATTTTATCGACGATTGATAGTCTATGATGAAAATGGAATTGATGTTGTGTTCATTGTTCTAGCGTAGTAAATAAGTGTTTGCAAGCACAACAAACCACCATTTTTTAGCCTTTTAATCTAAAATTATATCACGAGCTTTTGTCACTTTCAATTTAAACCATCGTCCTAGATAGGGTGTAGATTACCAAAAAGATTGTTAGTTACTAAATGAACATTACCTTGCATATTTCAATGCATTTTGTACAACCTGTTGATGCATTCAACTCTGTTTGATGCCTTTTTTAATTGGGCCAGGGCCTCCATTTGTGCTAAACATGTTGTGATGATAAATATTTGTACCCAATGTTCGTTGTGGCAACCGTCTTTGCAGCCACATTAAATAATGATTTCTAAGACTTTCAACATTAACTTCTGCAAATTGTAAAAATGGTTGTGGATCACGATTTACAAATTTCGCAGTCAAGTGCGAAAAGAAATAAAACTAATTTAACTAAAAAGCGGATTTTGGTCTTTGTTTAAAATGTAAGACATTTTTTCTTACAACGAAAAAGTGACTTTGTCTTCTTAAAAAAAATCTTAGATGATAAATAACAAAAAAATCTAAAATGAGAGGTAAGAAATTGGGCTTAAACATGTCACCTTGAGGGTTCGAACCCTGTTGGCAGGTAGGCAAAGAAGACGCTTCAACCACTGGTTCAGAACTTCAGGGAGTTAGTTTTATAAGGAAACACAAAATTATCAAGAACAAAAATTGTATTTACTTCTTCCTAAAAAGAGATTACTCTCACTATTCTTTAAAAAAATCAATATGTTCTATGAAATTTTTTACTTGTTATAAAAAATATTCAAAGATGTACTTGCAATTTATAAAAGATTCCGGTTTTATAAGAAAGTATAAGTTTTAAACAAATTCTATAAACATCTAGTTTTACAAAACTTAATATAGTAAATAAGACCTTTTTATCATCATAGTTTTTATAAACTTGTATTAATTTTATAGGACCTTTTATAAATGATCAATCAACATATAACCTTTGGTGTTTTATTATTCTTGTACTTTATCACAAGATATATTTATTTTTAAATGATCATTTAGTGGGGTATGGTACAAAATATACTAGCCATTAGTTGAAATAACAATCACAAAATTAAACGATAAAAAATAATAACAATCTAATGAAAACTAACATTTCTTTTCCTCCTTAATTACTTTAACTTATTGCTGCTCTAGTTTTAAAATCATCCATGTATGATTTTGTTAAATTTTAAATGATTTATTGATCAAATTCTCACCCGCTAATTCATGAGTATCATCACCTTCGTGATTACGTACATGACCAATGTCATGGCTATTGTTCCCCTTTAATTCCACCCTTACATCAACATTCCTGGAAGTCCCTCGTATCCACCTCCACATCATTCAAATCCTTATCTTTGTCAACAATATAGTCATTGTTTTTCTGCACGGTGGTCTCGTTAATTTTTTGAAAATGATTAAAATGCCCTTACAATACATAATAAAACTTAAATATATATTAATATATTTTTTATTATTTAATAGAGTTTGAGTTGGTTGAAAAGTAATATAGGTGTAGTATAAATAGGTGCAGTGGAAGCTAGAAAAAACATTATTGCTAGATTTTTTAATTTTAAATCTCTACCTTAAGAAATTCTTTTGCATGTAGCAAAACATGAGGATGCAAAAGACGTGTGAGAATCAATCCGGGTTCGCTTTCTTGGAGCGGATCGGGTGTAAAAGGCTCGGCTTCAAACACTTAGAAGTGATTTAAAGAAACTGAAAATGGGTGATGGTGAATCTCTTGATGACTTTTCAGGGAAGATTACAAGTATCATGGCAAAATTCAGTGATCTCGAGTCAACAATTGAAGAAAAGATCGTGGTAAGAAAACTTCTTAATTCTTTCCCGCTTAAGTTTATGCCAATTGTGCCATCTATTGAACAATTTGCAGATCTTGAGACTATGCCACTCAAAGAGGCTATATGATGTTTAAATGGTTTTGAAGAAAGATTAAGTGGTAAAGAAGATTCAAATGAGAATCATAATAAACTATTGCTTTCTCGGTCAGATAACCGTAGGAAACAATATGGCAATAGCAATCAATATGGTGGTCATGGTCATGGTCGTGACTATAATAGTAGAAGACGAGAAGAATCTCATATGAATAATCAATAAGTTGATAAAGATGATAATCAAGAAAATCCAAAGGATAACGGGCTTGACTATCATAGCCAAGGTAAGTGTTTGAACGTGGAAGAGGACATGGACAAGGAGAATTTAAAAGGAACTTAAGATGTTATAAATGTGGAAGAATCAAACATTTAGCACGTGAATGTCTCGATTTAAAATGTTAGACCCTAAAAGGATCTTACATGCCAATGCAAGTGGCGGTTGATGGTTGTTCTGTTGGTATTCTCCTACAAGTCTATAAAGATATGCGGGTGAAGACTTTTAAGAAGAAGACAAGTGTTGGCAATCTGCATTTTGTCTATGCGGATGACCAAGAACAAATTCTGACAAGTGTTTGTGCATCTGCATTTTCAAATGTGGATAGCCAGAAAGAAATGCTGCAAAGTATGTCACATCCGCATTAACTAATGCGGATGTTCAAAAACAAATGCGCGTAGTGTTTGTTCATTCGCATTTGTCAATGCTGATATACAAACACCAACGTTGAAGACAACATAATAAATGCTTATTAGGCTTTTATACTTAGACTAGTTTCCTGATGTATAGTACATGAGTAGTTTAGTCATTTTGTAAAGGCTTTTTTGTCAACCTATAAATGGAATAGAAAACCCTACGTTTGGGGACGACTAGACAATTATAATATTTAGAATCTTCGATAGTAATACGTTTCTCAGGTGTTTTGTTAATGTATTTTTGCTAAAACCCTAGCATTCATTGTAACTTTTCACCATCATTAATACAAAGCATTTATGAGTATTTCTAGCATTCAATGATATGTGATTATATATTTTCGCTGTATAATTACCGACTCAATCATCATATTCGATCCTAGTTGATTCACGTCAACTGAGAATATCATTCTCATAACCCAATCATAAAAGACACGAAAAAAACAACAAATTTGATTAAATTTCAAGATGATGATGAGCCAACATTGTTTTGATGAGGTAGGAGTTCATATCAAGATTACGAGGGAGAATAAAGATTAATCTTGATTAAATAAAAGAATATAATTATTATTTTAGCTTACTAGTTATTTGATAAAGTTTAAAGTAGATAAAGATTGAGTTTGATTATCTTTGATTATTTAATAGAGTTTGAGTTAGTTTAAAAGTAATATAGGTGTAGTATAAATAGATTGTTTAAGGTTTTGTAAAAGTGTGGTTTTGAATATCAATATAAAATTTTCTTTTTTTATTTTTTTGTCAATTATTTAGTGTTTTAATCTGGGCCAATTTTCCAACAGCTGCTCATCGGTTGTTATCGGTGGTGGCCGAAAAAAAGAGGGTTTGCTTAGATCCAAAAACAATAACCCTTAGATCTAATTTGGTATGGTGGGGGTGTTTTCTAATTAGGGTACCCCTAACTTTTTAATGCACCAACAAACACAACAACCAAAGGTTGCTATCGTGTTGGTCAAATGATGGTTTGCTGGTGGTCAGTGGTGATGGTGGGTTTAAGGTGATCATTGGTGATGGTGGTTTTTCGGCAAGGGTGATGATCATAGTGGGAGACCAGTAGTGCCCCCCATTGTTTTTGGTGGAGCAAACCAAGAGAGGGTGGTCAACGAAGTTGTTGTGGTTGCTAGGAAGACATTTCATAATAGTTAATAGCAATTTAGGCATTTCATATCTACCTAACAAATAGTTAACTCTCCAGTTATAACAAATACATTTATGTTACGTTTGTACACACCTTTGTACATTTTTCTTGTTATTTTATATATTTAGGAATTAAAAGTAAATCAAAAACTTATCATAGATACCTTTCATATAGTCAACTTTAATTTAATTGGGATTAGAAGCCTTGAACACCTAATCTTAAAATACTTTGGTTTGTTTATGATTACTATTCCATTTAGGGCTGGCATAAAAAATCATACACGACACAATAAGAAAATGAACACGATAAGACATGAATACGACACAATAACTAATCGTGTCATTTTTTTCTAGACACAAATACGAACCTATTTAAAACAGGTTACACGATAAGATTTGTTAAGAGACACGATAAAAATCACATATTTAGTGAAACAAAAATTGACTAAAATCCATCAAAATCTTGAATATACCATAATCTTTAGCATGATAATCCTTGACATTTTTGAAACAAAAGTCAGTAAAAAGTCTATTTTAACCGATAACATAACTTAATAAGGTAATATACGGAGTACGAAGAGGGCTCTAGCGGAGGCCGAAGACTTGGTAGTGGTACTGTGATAGACGTATTTGTTCAAAGCGGTAGGGCAAGGGATAAGGTTTTTTAAATTAAACATGAAAAATAATAACAAATATTATAAATATACATATATTAACTAATTTAATAAGCTAAAAATATAAACAGGTCTTAACAAGTGCGTTAATAGGTTAACATGTGTTTGATCAGTTAAGACATGATTTTTATCGTGTCTATAACGTGTCGACCTGTTAATGATACGAAACCTGTTAAGCTCAAACACAAAACTTATTAACTTCGTGTCGTGTCGTGTTAACAAGTTCATATCGTAAATTGTCAACCCTACTTCCATTCTCTCGCATAAACCATATGGAAACCCTTGATATCAACACCCTTAAATGCCATAAATGAGAATTTGAATGCAAGAGTTCGAAATTTTCATTGTTAATTGCAGAACCATTCTAGAACTGATTGCTAATGTAATCGTATTTGTTTTGATGAACTCAATCAATCAAACACATATTTGATATTTCATATTTTACAAGTGTGAGAGTATTCACACAAGCTTTCTATCTTTATCTTAATAATTATATTAAAAATTATTATTTTATTTTTTAATTAAATAATAATTTATAATATCTATATTATTACTTTTTATTCCTACTCCATTTACAACCAAATTTAAAAATATTAAAAAAGTTATAAAAATTTGAATAACGTATTCTTAAATTATAGATAAATAATAAAATTATCGTTTTTTACGCTCACGACCACTAACCACAACAATATCTTTCTATTCTAATAAATGAGTAACTTGAGTTGCCACATGAAAGCAACACGATCATCTTTACCAAAATTTTTCCGCATCTCTCTTATCTTAAATAATTATCTTATTACTAATAATATTCTTTAACATTATTTTACATTTAATAAATTATGAAAAAGATCTATTTATTAATGTTATTTCTAAATAAACAATTTTTTATAAAATAATAAATTTTTCTAAAGCATAAATTTTTTTAAAAATATGATTTTTTTTAAAAATTTTGTTTTTGAAACGAAAAATAATTAATTTGGGAGTTACAATAAGAAAATGTTTAAAAAATGTCATTTTTATACGATTTGTTTTAAAACAAAATATTTATATTTTAGAAAAAAATTAAAAATAATATTTTAAAAAAATAATATTATTGTTTTATTAGTTATAGTTATTTTTTATACGTAATTTCATTAATACTATACATATAAATATCATTTTATAATTAATTTTTTATTATATTAATATTTATTTATTTAACATGTGTAATATACGAATTAAATAAAAATTAGTTATAAAATATAAGATTAAGAATTCCATTAAGATAATTTAGGAATGCTATAAATAAGGGTGCTAATAAAGAGACAACCCCGTTTTAAATC